>JBBPRP010000707.1:0-11262 GCA_038093135.1 Leccinum longicurvipes
TATTCTCTTTATTTTTTTACAATACATTTTTTTTACATTGCATATCCCCGTCTAAACCGCGCATATCTTGTGTATCGATGCGCACGTCTGGTGTATAACGTGCGGCTACCGTCTCAAACGCGCGGGAATTGTATATCGCGCACATCCGGGTGTGTAACGCGCGGGAATTATTTGGGGTTTGCAGCGTCATCGGTACCCGGGTTATAACCCGACAAAAACCCACTCTAGCTCGTTTTGGTCGACGAAAAAGTCATGGTACAGTTTCTGGTCCAATCGGAGACCACAAAAACCCCATGAAAGAAACGTCAAGCGATTACGTTTCGAGCCAACTTGCTGATGTGGGCCGTGAAAGGCCATGTGGAGTCGCGGCCCGAGTGTAACAATTTTACTTATTGCGATGACATGTTGGTATGTGGATCTTGGTAATGAGCACCTTGTTCTTCGACAACACATACGATGGCACAAGACTATTACGTCGACATCTTTTAGGGAATTGCAAGAATGTAGAAGGCTGCGAAAGACCTATGTTCATTCTGGCGCCTGTGGAGGTAACGGAAATAGTTTGATCGCACGCTGAATTTCCAAATTCCGCAAAGAACCGGAAAATTTCTCCTCTAGACGCCGGCTGTTGGCAGAAATCCTCTCACCTTCGCATCACCCTGACACGATATCTACTGAGCCAAAGTCCAGCCTGAGGTTGAATATAGGCTTCAAAGCCGCAGACACCCATTCTGTACGGACTCGTTACTATCCGCTCTCTCCTACTAGAGCACCGATCTCTTTGTCACGATTCAAGGCTCCCGCTGATTCCTTTCGTGTCATATGATCCCATTACCACTCACAAGCTGACACAAGCGTCGTCCATCTTTTCCGGTGCAGCCCGGCAATCTTGGCTAATATTGTTATATTCCTGCGATGTTTCTGCTTGGTAAGTATGTATCTTGTATCTACCATCCGCGACGAGGATTCCATCCTGGCAAGTACGTTCAATTAACCTTCATGTTGAGAGCTGGCGCATCCCTCATCACTGACCCGACTTGCATCACCTTTCCCATCTCGTTGGGTCACTGAATATCGGATAGTCGCATTCAAGGTCGGTGATATCGACACGGCCTCGCCGTGCGCCTTGGATTCCGTACGTGACAATATTAATGGTTGAGAGGTCCACGAATACACCATCAGGCATCTATGGATCTCACCCGTACAAATCGGCGGCTTTAACATATGGTCTCCCAGGTTCATGCGTATGATTCGTCCCTTTTGATGATGACAGCAACGGTGGGAATCAGTCATGACGTCTTCACTAGGAAGGCTAGACGACAATACAAAACTCACGTACAAAATAAACATCGATGTTTGATCGATGCATCGACTTCGGTTCCGGACAAGCTATCTCTCTCAAACATGCCGCAACCGTGCCGTGAGATCAAGCAATGCAAACAACTTCTTTGAAACATTTTGCGATCAGATGATGAGTCCTATCATGTGTATACGTAACACCTATAACACGGATAGGTCTGCGAACAGCATGGCTTCCTGCTTCTGTTTCTGGTTCATGGAAGCTGGGCTGGTAATTTAGTATGCAGACTATCTAATATTTGTTAGACTCGTCTTGACGGAAAATATCCGACGATAATTGTGGACGAGCAGCCCCGGACCAACCACATAAGCGAGGCAAAGCTACCGCGAGGCTCTTAGTAGGTGAGCCAGAGTACTTACTCGGTACTCGCATATCAAAAAAAATTGAGTCCGGTGCCACCTGCGGCCTGAGAGTATGTAATTTTCGCTTCCTTCCCTTCAAGTTATGACACTAATCATCAGGTGGGTATGAGTCTGGCGCTCAAAGGGTGATTCCGAACCATAGGATAACCTAACTATAGAGTTTCATATCCTTCACTGGGTCCACTCGGGCCTGAACCTGGATATGTACTTATGTACTTAAGAGTCACTTTATTTGATCCCCTGAACCATGCAGATTCGTGGTTCGGGCTGATCATGTCCCAGCGCTGTATACAGGCAAGGGTCGGGTTGTGGACACTAAGTTTCTATCTTACCTCGGGAGGAAACTTACCCGCGAAGATGCCAGCTGGACGGAAGCTTTTAGTCCTGTACGTAATGACTATTACGTACCATGCTTCTGCCAGTTACTACTAAGTACGGTAATGGACCGAGTATACACACGTATCCGCGAAGCAGGTAAGTAATCGGCTAGTGATGACCGCTCCATGGGACTTGTCAATCCTAAGGTTTAGGGTCCTTATCTACCATCCACGCTGAGACTTGCTAACGAAGGACTCCTGGAAGAAGGGGGGGTCCGTAAGTCCTATATACGAAAGGGGAAGAGGAGCTAAATATGCTCGGAGAAAAGAAACGTCGGGTGATGTGTTGAATTCCATTGACGTAGGCCTTTGTTGCTGGAGGCACTCTGCAACATCCCGTGTCAAATTCTTCACGCACTGATAGGTAGTGCATGTTCAATGTTTTTGTAGACTGACATCGACTCCGTAAGCGTGACCCGATGGTGCTTGAATTCGTAGACAAAGGAAGCGTTATATGTCGTATTTGCGCCCGAACGTACAGTATGGGAAGATTTGGGAACCTCGATCAGGATATGAGTTTTTGTGGGTGTGAAAGAGTACCATGTAAGGTTAGTACCTCAAGGCGCCGGTCGGCGGTTACATGGACGGGCGACGGACGCGAAGAGCAAATGCAGCAGTATAAAGGCGCTGAATCGGCGCTAGATATAACTAAGGGTGGGACCTGTGCAGCGTTATGTACTTACACAAATGAACTACACGTTCCCAATTCTCATCCTCATATACAAAAGATCCGAATATGGACTCGGAATCTTTTGAAAGGCGGTGTGGTATCACATGGAACCTGATCTTTGCGAACTAGAAGTCGCCTAGATATAATCATTGTTCCAATGAGCAGGTCACCCAGCCGCTCAAGTGTCGAGAAATTAAGATGAACTGGGTAAGGAAAAATTAGTTCAGTCGGCTGCAGTGGGAGCCAATCCAATTTCTACTAGTTTGCGTTAGAGACGTTTGGTCACAGTATCTGTTAGATCATGAGTCATGACGAGGGTAGGAACAACTCCCGCCCAAACCGTTGAGTCTGAGGGGCCGCATCAGATAAAAAAAAGTGGGCTTTGGGGTTCGCCCACGGTCATTTGCCGAGGAAGGTATGTCCAGTTGGGAAGGAATAGTTCCATTTGCTCGAATCTAGTAGAGCTAGGATTGGAGGAGAGGCTTGTGAGAGCGTGTCCAATTCTGCGGATGCAGGTTGATATTTCGGAGCGCGGTTTCATTATCAGCGGGGAACAGAACCAAGTAATGAACGTGCTTCCATCAGGCCATAGTTCGTGCCCCAGACCTTACATTATGATTACTCAAATAATGTGCGTGGGAAATATTGGATGGAAGGAAGATGATCTGAGTCCGTACTCCGTAATTCGCCTCTTAGATCACTGAATAAAATGTGGTCGAGTATGTCCGGAGTCTTATCACTTAGATCGCTTAGGCCCCGAAATGCAGTCCATGTCGGAAGACGACACGGCTTATGCTGCGTTCCTCACAGAGCTCTTCTCGAACTCAACTCCCGACCGCGATACGCGCGTTGACTCCTGGATCCAGCAGCAATACGACTCTGCGGTCTCAGAATGGGAGTGGTTTAATTGTGATTCGCTTTCCCGACCGCCTTCCCCGTCCCCGTCTTCTTCCTTCGGCGCCCACCGCACTTACATCAATGACTCCGAATGTTCCTTCCACGATGCCCTCTTCTTTCCTCCTCCCCATCAGAACTGCGAGGAACAAATCCGCGCACTCCGTTCTATCGTCCAACAAATGGCCCTTCACATTTCTCGAGCCGCTTCTCAATCTCCTCGCTGCGGTGAAGACTCTAAGGTATGTGTCGGTTATCTCTCTTTTTCCTCTTACTGATCTCGTCTAGCCCTTGCCAGCTCTTCCACCCTCGCCTACCACTTCTCTGCACCAGTGTACCTTGTCCCATCACAATCGCTCGCGTTCATCGTTGACATGCGTTCCATGTCTTCCTTCGGTTATACTCTCATCCGAACAGGCTGCACAAGCAATCCTTCCCTCTCCTTCCTCATTTCCTCTTGTTGATGGTTGTGTGCATGAAGGAGACGGGCCTTTCTCATGCTCAAATATGCAAACTCAAGAACAAGACGGTCAGCTTTCGTGCCATGTCCGGGACTACAGGGAGTATGTGCCACGCTCCCCAACGTCTTCCAACTATTCGTTTGCCAACTCTCGCAAAACATCATTCACGACGCTTTCTAAGACATCCGTGTCTCCTACAGATGCCATTTTCTTGGCGTCCCCACGTTCTCGGGAGAACATTGCCCTCCCTGTCTTATCTGTTGATTCGGACTATGCTTTCTTACGGGAACCGACCATGCGCCCAACCTGTGAACATAATAAGCAATCATCTCCTTCATTAAAGTATGATTTACCACATCTTCCAAATCCCAGTCCCTTCACCATCTCATTATCCATAACCAACGAGCCTTCTACGTCTCCCATTTCGGGTTCTCTTCCGACCCCCAATGGTGCTACGGCAGGTAGTGCATCTCAGCCCCTGTGCACTTTAAAAGAACACTCTCAATCTCGTTGGTCTGTCACCACAACAGCTACAGGTTCTGTAGCATCCCCGAATGTAGGATCCAGTTCTACCTCGCTTTTGAACTCAAGCACAGCTTCAAAGAAGATGAGTGCCAAGCTCTTGGCAACGCCCCCAAAGCGCAGTCGTTTCATGAACATCATGTCACGCTTTTCACCAAGCCGTACTGCTACTGTATCCACGAAGGCGACGACCAGTCGGAAGAGTGGCGTTGCATACGACCCCGCCAACGACGGCGAGACCAAGGAAGAAAACAAGCAGAAGAAGAAAAAATTATTAAGTGGAAAGTCATCACTTGCTTCCCTTCGAACATCATTCTCCATCTCTCGAGCTTCCTTCGGCTCGTTACGTTCCCCTGTATCTTCTCCGACTGAAGAGGTCCCCCCATTGCCTAGTACACCCACGAGAACATCGTCGTTTGCCATGCCATTGGACGTTCCTCCGAAAATGCTCACTCCGAAAACATCTACTGGAAAGAACCTAATCAATACTTCCTCGACTCAACCTATTCCTCCGTCAGCATCGATGGTCCAGATTTCACAAGGTTCATTACAGATAACAAGTTCTAATGATCCCGCTAACTTGGCGGCTGCGTCGCATATTTTCCTGGCACCTACTAGCACCACTCCAAATGGATCCCGGATTTCTCTTCTATCCACGGAATGTGTCAAAATGATGGCTTCAACTAGCTCGGTCCCTACTAACCGAGAAAATATTCGACCGAAATCAATCGTTCGATCAACAGAAAAAACAAACGGATTCGAAACGTCTTCCGTACTCCCGGTCGCAGGAATCCAATTTCCTACACCCCCTACTGTACATTCGACGACCCCCTCTGCTGCAATTGAATTCACCGTTCCAGCCAAGCTGGCTAATGCGATGGCAGTTCAATCACCGCGGGCACCTGAATTTTCTGGCCCCAGCGAGTCGTCTCCTCAATCAATGCTCAAGATATTGCCCAGTCCCACGTTCCCAAAGACTCCAGACCTCCCTGGAGAATGTTTCCCTTATTTTTCACCGGCCTCCAGTCCGTCTGGGCTTGTGGCCTCCGCATCTACCAAACATACACGTAACGGTGTGCGAGAATCGAAGTCTTAACTATGTAATAATGAGTAAGTCCCCGTCACTCTTACTATGACTGGACATTGTGTTCAATGAAACCATGGTGCTCAGGGACGCGCACAAGTGCCGGAAACCGGGGGATGGAACCTCGCGCCTTCCTAATCTTGACACACATTTTCTGCGTAGCCATTTAGCCCCACCTTTTCTGAGTCCCACATCTGCAAAGCAGCCTTGTCACGTAACGGCAGCAGCGAGAGATTTTTCTCCTTTCCTGAGCTCGGATTGGCTCGCTTCTCCAATGCCCTGACCTTTACCATACGGGGAGCAAAAACTGTTAGAAAAATGGATATTTTGAAGCGCAGATGCATTTTTCATTTCCGTCTCGCATCATACATGTACACGCTCGATCTTACCTTCTCTTTTCTTGATTCCGTCTTCAAATTCATATTCCATGTGTAGGCTAGTGACATCATATCTGTAGGCTTTTATGATCCGAGGCATTTAAAGCCCAGAGCCTGAGCCACATTCGCACAAGCATATCATCGATCAAAAATAGGCCAGACACTTGTGGTCAACTCAAGCGTCTCTTAGTGATCGGGACGGTGCTTTTAATTTCTCCATTGTCTGACATCCCGCGGAAGGTATCATAATTACGATCATCCCGTTCGCTCTGATGTTCCCCTTTTATGTGCCTATATCCCCCGTGTGTATCGGCATTGAGCGACTGATGAATTTCCAACCATCAAAAATAAGCCTTAAATTAAGGGTAGCCGTGTCTACTTTGCACAAATGCCTAAGATGGTTCGCCTTATTTTCCAGATGAACTTCGTCTGGGCAACGGCCTCTATGAGCGCTGGGCGCTTCCGCACTTAAGCGCTCTTAATCATTAAACCTTAAATCCTCCCATCAGAGTTGAGACTCGGTAACCAGCGAAAAAAATAAAAATAAAAATAAGTAAGGGTCATTTTCCAAACGAATCGATCTTGAAGGCCTTTCACAGTCGCTATTTGTTGTTTTCCGCCCGGCGGCGGCATTGGACCTTCTCACGCGCTGGGTCACGAGGCAGTCTAGAACTTCAACCTTGAAGTACTTACTTTAATACTTAGCACACACAAGAAAGAAAAAAAAAGAAACTCGTTGCTGTGCGCACGAATGAAATGGTGTTACGCCTGAGAACCGCGGTAGGCTCAATTTGGAGCGCGCGCCTTTGAGCGTGGGAATGGGGGTCGAGAGACGAAGCCGCTCTCCAGTGAAGCATAGCATTGCACTACTGCGAAGTCGCCGAAGCCTTGAAGGTGAGGTCATAATCCAGCGCGCGGCATAATACGAAACGAGATATTGTCGTGATCTCTGCGACGGTAATTTACGTGCCACGGCCGAGTCTGAGGCGCAGTGTTTTGTGCGAAAGAGGGACGGAGGATCCGGGAGGCTGGGATGAGAACGAAGGACTCCCATTGGTGTATGATATGTGGTCGAACCAGGCTAAACGGGTTAGTCCGAGTCGAGGAGAATTATCCATTCGAGTCTTTAGGTCGTACCCGAGTTATAACCCTATAAAATATCAGAAAAGGAATGGTACAGTTTCTGCTCTCCCATCCTCCAATCCTCCGATCAGATACAAGCCACCTGATCAGTACTAGTCCTAAGATGCAGTATCGACCTAACTTGACTTGTGCGGTCTGTCGGAAACCAGAAACATTCGGAGCGGAGTTACGTAAAAATTCACAGCAGCGCGGTAGGATCGGTGCCGTTGCAAGCCCGCTATCCTGGCTGTATACTTAGCTCATCAATGTCATCATCGCGTTCAGCCACCGGCACTGCGATGTTTGATCCGAATCCGAGAAGTCCCATGTTTCTGAATCTTTAGGAGGTTTTGTCACCATCAAAGGCATGATATAAGCCCAAACGCAGGTTGATGAGCGAGTCGGGGAACGCCGAAGTATAGATCAGTCATCGACTCGGAGAGCATGGTCTTTCGAGCTAATCATGTTCACACGCACACGCCCTCGGCGACCATTGGTCGAATCCAATTTTATTTTATTTTTTCTGCTTGTTCAGACGTGACGCTAAGTCAACCTGCATCGCCAAAATTTTACTAGAACCACTTCTACCAGGGTAGCGCCCCCACGATGCTGACGTTGAACAACGAACTCGGAATTCGTGCGACTCGGAGTCGGGGGCATCTTTTTCACACCCTGATGCGGTGGTAGATTTATCATTTGATGGATTTGCCGCATCCAGAGAACGGGGCGTAGCCTACTAGTAGTGACAGCGACAACATTCAGGACAACCGGATTTTCCGACCGTAGCATGCCCGCAGTCTGGCAGTCACCCGCTGGTCCATGCGTGACCTGTGTATACATGAAACTTCGATAGCGCTGTAGGTACGTAACCGCGTGGGCAGGCTGGCAGCGCCCGGACAGGAATCAGATTAGCGGTGTCATCCTCGCCTCCCACCCCCGTTCCATATCGCCTCACCCTGTAACTGGTACTGAATCGTCCATGTCCCATTTCCTTATGCGAAAAACATAACGCCATACAGCAGCACTCCAACTTCGACCAACCTGCAGCTAGGCTCACTGTCATATTTGCTTTTTGTATGCCATGTCCTCCGGATCTGACGTGGTGGACCATGTACGAACGCTCGAGACGGCCGTTGTCGTACCTGGTATGTTTTCTCATAAATTTGATGAAGGAGCCATAAGCCTAAAAGTCTTCTACTAGTGGTTATAATTACCATTGTCGGGTATGATTACAGTAAGCTCACACTTTGTTTATGCTCTTCGCCATGTGATCTCATCTATGTTGCTGGGACTCTAGTCCTTACGTTTTCAGATGAGGTATATTTTCTCGCTTGCTCCCCCTAGTTCGAACTTCGATGGCTGATAAATTACGAAACTTACGACTTCTAAGATAAACAATGTCTGGGTGAGGATGGTCGCTATCATTCACACTTTACGTTCCCGATTGTGCAATAGCGAAAACCCTGGACGTGGGTCTCAACACTATTCGTTATCGTTCGTCAACCCCTCCTCGTAACACTTCCTTAGCGTGCTCACCATCCTCGTTCCGTAGATCCGTTACATCGGTCTCCTTTGGACTATGTACGTCTCTGACTACCACTCCTAATACTCGAGTGCCTCCTAATTTTGGGTCCACCACCCAGCTCTCTTGCAATCAGTATGTTTAATTATATTACTGAGTAATAACCGCGCTGACCAACTGACACTTACAGTCGGTGGTATTCTGTTACCTGGTCCGGATATTGTCAGTTTTCGATACGCACAATTAATCATCAATGAGTCAATGACCGTATTCAATAGGTGTTGGTACCCTATTTGCACATTATATTCGAGTTAACGGTCAATCAGATGTAAGTTACCATCTGCAGTTATCAGTCCCAGTGTGAAACATGAACACCATTTCACAGGTACAGCGTTGTTTGTGATTGGGGATTGGGGATACATGGTGTTTCTTGCTGCTGCCGATCGTGAGTGGCCATGTATACTAACCTGTTGTTTCCTTGTGTGAATTGTGTCATAGTGGTGATGGTCCTTCGCATCTATGCACTGTGGGGCCACAATAAAGTGATCCTTGCTATCCTCATGTTCATTTGGGTATCACAAGTCATCATCTCGCTAGTTTGGGAAATCATATATTACGGACCTGGTACAACACTCTCAGGTATGTTTGGCAGCCCCAATTCAGTCTTGAGCAGGTGACGATCTTTTTTAATTTTTAATTTTAAATCCCAGTGTCTGTCTCTCAAGTCCTCAATTACAAGTATTGCAACTACACATCCACCAGCGCAGCACCCCCTTCGGGGACATGGAAATCAGTTCCCCGATTTTGTCTCGGAGCTGCTCTGTTGATTCTAACTGTCGTTCCGACATTGAGATATTCGATTGAGATGTATAGGGTGACAAAAACTTGGCAGAGCAACCGCCCCATCAAATTACTGGTTAGGGAAGGAGCGGTTTATTTCATTGTGTACGTCTAAAATGGTTGTTTCATCATGTCAATACCCCACCTCGATCATTCTCGGTCATCGTGCCCTTTTCACCTTTCGCTCAAACCATACTTAGAAAGCTAATCTTCCAGACTCTTTTTTCTGAACCAGGAACCTGCTATTCAACATTGTCACTTACATCACGATATCAAACTACGACTTCCTGATTTTCTTCGACTCATTTGGTTACGCAGCTTCCTGCGCCATCATGCCACGATTCATCATCAATGTTCGGGAACTCTACGACCGAGATAATCAGAACCGACTTCAAGGGATCGACACCGGGTTCGGCTTGTTCTCACAATCTGTTGCCTTCGAGCCTGGGAGCACTTCTGCGGACACTGATGTCGATTCGGCGGGCTACATGGAAGCGGAGAGAGATCCGAGAGACTCGAGGGCAATACCGCTTAATGCTGTCGGAGACTATTGAACGAAATCACAGGGGGTGGGAGTGTAGTAGCGCTTGTTCGAATTTCGGGAGCTTGATCACTTTCTATTCAAATTCTTCACTCGTGGGGTCGCGCGTGCTGAAAATGTACTATAGGCATGGGTAGATGCACATATCGAAGCAATGTTTATGCTGCACGAGAGCGTGATATAAGTTACTTTGGTCCTGGGATGCCGATGTGTATTGAAATGGGAGCAGTCGGGCGCAGGGAACGGGGCGCAACGGACGACAATGTGGACGCACTAAACACAACTACGGACACGCGGTATATGTAGGTACGATTAGGTAATACGAACCCGAGACTGATTTCCAACGTGTTCTGGATGCGGCCTGATCATTCTGACCAGCCAACGACTCAGATTATGCAATGACCATATGGTCTAGTGCTCGGGTTCCCCAAGTAAAAGCTGCTACGGAGACATTTCCCAGTGTTACCAACAGTCTCCTTGCTTCAGTTGACATTCCCCGAGTTCAAATCGGGCGGGCGATAGATTATTATGCAACGTGGACTTCAACATCCATGGTGTATGATGCAGTGTCCTACTTATCCGCTTCGTGTGCTGTGCGGCGAACTGTAACCATGGACTTCCAGGAACCAACCATCAGATATGCAGTGCGCGCTTACCAGCACAGCGTGATTGTTTCAATATGCACGAAAGGAGCGCGATACTAAAGTATCACAATGCTTGGGCATTTACATCACATGCACTACGTGAATTCCATGCAAGTACTTACTAGTACTTGGAAAAAGCTGAGGTGGTATTTCGGTAGTCCATGATTTTGTGATTCTTGCTAAAGGTGTGGGACGTAGTGGGCTGAGGGTGGCCCATATACGGGTGTAGAGTAAAGCGACTGTCTTTCGTTCGTTGTGAGTTCAGTCACCGCATGGTCACCTTTAACTTCCAGGTGCATGAGTGCTAAGCCGAGATGATTGAAGATTGACGGTCAGGACGCGAAAGCCAGCTCGGATGGGTGAAAGAAGTAGGGATCATGTCATAGAGCTAGATGCCCGCGATAGTACCACCACCTGATGGAGAGAAGCGGACGGGGAATGTTGTCGACGAGGCTCTCCCAGGGTTGCGACGTTGCCTCCTGTGAT
>JBBPRP010000708.1:0-11258 GCA_038093135.1 Leccinum longicurvipes
GTCATCAAGGCCAAGGGAGGATACACTTCATACTAATTTCTGATACTCTTGATACCAGCAACAAAACTGTTGCAATGAGTACCCTTGCTTAATTTCAAAATATCTCCTGATATAGAAAGAATTACCTAAGGAATATATATATATTCTGAACACCCTTGATTAGGGCTTTCTAATGATACCCAGGTTAGGGGGTCTAGCTTCAATATATCACCCAGTATTCACATTCTAATCAAAGTGTTGCAAACATTGCAACAGTTTTGTTGCTCAGTGTATATGCAGAATTTTCCTCTATCCAATCAGTGCTCGATGGAGCAGACCAAGTAGCCAATACAACAGCAAAACTAGTCAACCAGCTGAGGTCAGAAATAGATACCCTCCAATTATGTAAAGGTATTAGACTTATCCTATGAAGATGACGAAAGTACAAAGCCTGCCAAAGGTGGCAGCAGATGTTAGACTACTGAGATGTGGGACTGGAGTCCAATCTCAGAGAGTAGTATATTTGATGTAAAGCGAAGTATGCTCACCTGGAGTCCAATGTCAGAGAGTGAAGAAGAAAGACATTGGACTCACAGGTTAAATATGACAAGTACATAACAACAATACATATCAATAAAGTGCCACATTGTAGCTGACAGAAAGTACAGGCACAGGAATAGAGAGGGCTGAGTCACAGGCACAAGGGGCAGATAAGCAATCACTGTGCTAAACACAACAGCAGAAGAGTTGAAGTATGTGCTGACCCTGGAGAGTATGACAGAACTTCTGCTCAGTTCGAAGAATGGTGGGCCAAGATCAGAACTTGGCTAGAAATCAATAAGTCTGTCGTACCAAAGCACTCCTACCAGGCAGTAGTGGCAGTGCTCTCTCGCAAGAAAGGACCCAAGGCTGGACCTTTTGCTCAAGTCCGCATGAGCCATGGAAAAACCTACATGTGGGACCAAATGGTCACAGACATGGAAGCCCTATTCAGGTACACCAACCAACAAGACTGGGCTAGAATGAAACTCCAGAGCCTCAAACAGGGCGACCAATGAATCAACAACTTCTTAATCAAATGGGAAACCATCTATTACCAAGCAAACATCAAAGACTCCCAGGCAGTACAAATCCTGGAAGTAAGTGTCAAATGTTCTATTATAGAACAAATATTCAAAACTAGCCAAAGAACGGCCGAATTGAATAAGTACCTACCAATAGTCCACACAATCAGAGCAGCGCAGGAAGCAGTAGATTTCGTCAGAGGAGGATGGACCTACAACAAAGAAGGGGGGTCATGCCAGGCAAACGAGATCCATGAGGAGTTCGAGGAGATCAATGCCTTTGGTGGACCAAAGAAATGCTTCAATTGTGGACGCAATCACCTCATCAGTGATTGCCAGAAACCAGTGCTCCAATGTCTGGATTGCAAATGGGTTGGCGGAAAGCATAAGTCGACATGCCGCAAAGGAGGCAGTCGAGATGTTAGAGCTGCCACCACATGGCCACAGGACAGTGAAGAACCACCTAAACCTATACCCAATAAGGAAGTAAACTGGACTGCAGCAATAAGGGGAATGACCCTAGAGGAAGCTTCTGCCTGGTTTAGGAATCATGACCATTTCTCGGGAAAAGCTTAGACCTGCGGAACTTATCCAGGTACTCCAAGGGTGGAAAAATAGAAAACACCAAAAACAGTAATTGTTTCAGTAACTTATCTATGGATGAAATAAGCAACCCTACCCATGATGATATCTATTTGCCGACTGAGGGGACCTCGACTCAACTGAGGCTTGGCTGGAGCATTATACCAGTGTTTAATTCCTCTAACAAAAATGAAACAAAAGGCGAAATCCCAGATGACATCTTTGTGCGGAGTGTACAAACAAAAGAAGAAATCTTTATGAAAGTCCGCATCGCACCTTTTAAGAAGGGATCTAGATTTGTGGAAGCAGAAGCACTGCTGGACAGTGGAGCTAACACGACCTTTGTGGATAAAACATGGGCTTTTAAGGCAAACTTGCCCTTGCAGGCCCTACATAATCCCATATTGGTTTATAATGTAGATGGAACCAAGAACTCCACAGGAAGGATTATCCACTCCACAGAACTAGTCATGGAATACAAGGAACACTGAGAATGCATTACAGCCGAAGTAACAGATCTGGGGAAGAACCAAATGATCCTCGGGTATACTTGGCTGAAATGTCACAACCCTGAAATTGACTGGACCAAAGAAATGGTCTGTCTCACACAATGCCCCATGTACTGCCATGCGCTACAATCTAAACTAGTGTTCCTATGCCTTCAAGAGAAGCAGGAACAAGATCTCCAATACCAGATACATGAAACCATAAAAGCAATAGAAACCCAAAAAGAAAAGCAAACAGACTCATTAGAAAAAATCCCACAACAGTACAAAGAATATCTGTTGGTATTCTTCAAAAAAGAATCCACCCGAATGCCACTGAGAAAACCATGGGATCATGCAATAGACATGAAGGATACATTCAAGCCAAAGAAAGGGCATCTACTCCCCTTATCTCCAGTTGAACAAGAGGAAGTCTCTGCCTTCATCAACGACCAATTGCAGAAGGGTTACATAAGACCTTCTAAATCCCCCCAAATATCATCTGTGTTCTTTGTACCAAAGAAAGACGGATGAAAACAGATGGTACAGGATTACCGATACCTAAATGAACACACAGTTTAAAATAACTACCCGTTACCCTTGATCTCACAGCTTGTGGACAAGCTCAATAGAGCAAAATTGTTCACTAAAATAGATCTCCGATGGGGATACAACAATGTCCGAATCAAAGAAGGTGACAAATGGAAAGTGGCCTTCATATGTATGCTATAGAGAGTCCTTCGAACCTCTAGTAATGTTCTTCGGATTATGCAACTCCCCTGCCACTTTCCAATCTATGATGAATGAAACCTTCGCAGATATAGAAGACGTCGTGGTTGTCTATATCAATGACATTTTCATATTCACCAAAACAGATAACCAAGAAGAACACAATAAAATCATAAAAGAAGTTTTGCAAAGATTGAAAGAAAACAACCTCTTCACAAAACCAAAAAAATGCACCTTCTCTGTCAAAGAAGTGGAGTTCCTTGGAATGACTGTGAGTACTACCGGCATCACTATGGACAAGGACAAGGTGTCCACCATAATAGAATGGCCAGTGCCTCACAACCTCAAAGGGGTTAGATCATTCCTCAGACTAGCCAACTTCTACCGACAATTCATAAAAGACTACTCGCAAATGGCGTGGCCTCTGAATGACTTACTAAAGAAAGACACGCCATTTGAGTGGAAAGAAGAGCAACAAAGGGCCTTTGATGAGCTGAAGAACCGGTTCACAACAACCCCGGTTCTTGCATTTCCAGACATAGACTGTAAATTCCACTTAGAAACCGACGCCTCAGACTATTCCACAGGCACGGTGCTATCTATAGAAAAAGAAGACAAATGGCATCCAGTGGCGTATATGTCGCACTCTATGACCCCACCAGAACGGAACTACTCCATTGCAGATAAGGAGATGCTTGCCATTATACAAGCCCTGGAAACATAGTGCCCTTATAAAGGGCCTTTAGACAGACAGCCGGTAGATAAACCCGGACCAATACATATCACACCCAAATGAGAGGAAGAGTTCAAGGTGGACTACCTTGTGGACTCTAGACTTTACCAAAAGCGGTTAGAGTATCTGGTCCACTGGAAGGGGTATGATGAAACAGAATGCACATGGGAGCCAGCCTTCCATCTCACCTGAGCTAAAGCCACAGTTGACCTGTTTCACCGGAAAAATCTAGGTGCTCCTTGGAAATTAAGGGCCATTTTCAATAGCCTCTGACCCATGTGGGAGAATACTGAGCCCCCAACCTACTTACCACATGAAACACCCTATGCATGCCTGGAAGTTCTGCCCTAGAAGAGGGGTGGTGTTATGATCCCATTTTTACCCCTATCTCATCGCAACATGAAAAGGTACTAAGTCCCTTTTCCCATGCCACAGCCTCAACGACGATGACCCATGCACCACTTCATGCTGCACTAATGCTGCCGGGTAAACTATTACCCGAAGGCTGTGCTTATCTATGCCTCATGGCAAACACGTGCCTGCCTCATGTCCCTTATCTTGGCTGTGCATGCTTCCATTCCATGGCTATATGCTTCTCTTCCATTTGATGCTGCACACAAGATTTATGACTCACCATGACTTCTCATGACTCAGACACTTACTGATCATTTCAAATACATACATAGCCTTTGGAAGGATCATGTACTACTACCATGTATGGTTATAGTATGTACAAACATGTACAAACAGTAGAATAGTATATAAACCTCAAGGCCCCAGCTGGATGCCCTCCAGTCTGGTTTTCTTAGTCTTTTTCCCCAAGCTCTACCACTCAAGCCTAGTAAGCTACTACAGCTTCATAGCTGGTAAGTCAAAGCTGTCTAGTGGCAACCTGATTGAAGCTTATGCTTAGGGTTGTTTCAGTTCCTGGGTCAGAGATAGGCTATAGCATGGGTACGACATACCCTTCCGGATCTCAGGTATGGATATATGCTGGATCAGAGTATGGGTACACCTGTCAGACACCCATACCCCAACCTGTACTTTTGGTTGGGTAGTGTGACACCCAACAAGGGTGTCAACTGTTACGATCCCATTTTCACCCCTATCTCATCACAACATGAAAAGGTACTAAGTCTCTTTTCCCACGCCACAGCCTCAACAACTATGCCCCATGCACCACTTCATACCGCACTAATGCCGCCAGGTAAACTATTACCCGAAGGCTGTGCTTATCTATGCCTCATGGCAAACACATGCCTGCCTCATGCCCCTTATCTTGGCTGTGCACACTTCTATTCCATGGCTATGCACTTCTCTTCCATCTGATGCTGCACATTCCTATGCAAGGCTATGCATACCTGTGCTGCGTACAGGATTTATGACTCACCATGGCCTCTCATGACTCAGTCGCTGACTGATCATTTCAAATATATACATAGCCTCCAGAAGGATCATGTAATACTATCATGTATGGTTATAGTAGGTACAAACATGTACAAAGAATAGAATAGTATATAAACCCCAAGCTCTACTGCTCAAGCCTAGTAAGCTACTACAGCTTCATAGCTGGTAAGTCAAAGCTGTCTAGTGGCAACCTAAACATAGCTCACTCTTAGGGTCATTTCATTAGAACCAGACTATATGTAAATCCAAAGTCACCTCGCCACTACCCTCATCAGCACACATAGCCAGTGAGTACCAAGTTTACTGAAGAAGGAGCAGTGCACTTAACAAGGAACCTAGTGCCTGCTCACCTACCCACTGGTTTTGACATCTTTGTCACCTCAGGGGTCTACAGCCCATTGGAGAAAAGAGAAGTAGAAGCTATCCTAGTGCAAGGAGTCGGGCTTACATTAGTACAATGAGACCTAGTAGAAAGCCAGAGTAGTGCATCAAGATGGGGAACTCTGTCAGCAGAGTTCACAAGGCTCTTAGAAGAGGTCTTAGAGAAACCCAAAGAGTTCTTAGGGGGGTGTTTACCCCTCATAGCAGGACAGATTGCTGCCGCTTTAGCATTCGGCAGCCCATGGCATTGGTCTCCGGCAGAAGTAAGCCAGGATGTAAGCCAGGACAGTGCAATCACAGATGAAGAAGCCAAGGACCGCCTCACCCAGGAAATTTGCGAATGGGGACTCATACCCGTTCTAGACCACTCTCGCTGGTTATCCTCAGCCTGATCAGCTGCCGTACGTGGTACTTCAACAGTCAAGGAAGAAGAGCCAGAAGAATGGCTCTCAGATATTAAGGAAGAACCAATCCTTCTCCGGATCCCAAAAAGAGAAAGGTTGGAAGAAGAAGAAGTCAAGCCCCAAAAGAAACAGGCAAGAAAAGTTTACCAAGTAGTTGAAGAAAGGCAGCGCTGCTGGGCCCCATTCAGAGAAGGAAGTGGAGAAGAGAGGCCCTATCTTCAGCCCTCTTTCAACTTTATCTAGATCTTTGAATATATGTTTCTTGTCACCCTCACGATCATCATGGGAATTTGCTACGTTGCCACTCTTGTTTACCTAGTAGGAGTATTGCACTGGGTGTGCGTAGAAAGGAAAGGCTTTTGTTTGAACTAGTTTGCAAAAACCAAGTCTACAAGTTCTCGCTTAGAGAAGATGACGCCCCTCTCAAGGCCCTCTCAGTCTTAGAAACAAGTGATGAAAACACCTGGGAAGGTTGGCCAGACACAGATTGGGCAGACCCTGACACAGAAGGTTGGGACGATTACAATCCAAACAACGCCACTTGAGAAGTTGACGAAGAGACCAACGCTGCTCTAGACACAGCATTCTCCATGGCAATAGAAGTCGTTGACCAAGGCACTCAGGATTGGAACCACTGGGACCCTGTGCAACAGCCACATTTCGAAGGACCAGCATCCCATAACGAGTATCACCCTTTAATTCCTTCGTCAGGGACCACACCATCTGGGTCTTATGTCAACAGGGAGAAACTGAGGAACAGATCCGAGAAAAAGTCCAAGATCTGTTCAAAATCCTAAATAATAACATCAACTTAGCACCTCTTACAGAAGAAGAAATTGACGCCATCTAAGATATGTATGTCCAACACACTCAAGAGACTTCTAGAGAATGCCAGGACAGACCTTAATACTCCCAATGCCAGAAAAACCCTATATGCAGAATTCTCTTTCATCTCATCAGTGCTCGATGGAGCAGACAAAGTGGCCGACTCAATGGCAAAACTAGTCAACCAACTAAAAACAGAAATCAACATCCTCCAAATAAAGGTATCAGACCTATCTGTGGAAGATGACGAAAGCGTGAAACCTACCGAAAGTGGTAGTAGAAAGGTCAAAGTATGTGCTGACCCCAGAGAGTATGATGGAACCTCTGCCAAGTTTGAAGAATGGTGGGCCAAGATTAGAACTTGGCTAGAGATCAACAAGGTACCCAAGTACTCCTACCAGGCAGTAGTGACAGTGCTCTCTTGCATGAAAGGACCCAAGGCCGGACCTTTTGCCCAAGTTCACATGAGCCATGGAAAAACCTATACATGGGACCAAATGGTCACAGACATAGAAGCCCTATTCAGGTACACCAATCAACAAGACTGGGCTAGAACAAAGCTCCAGAGCCTGAAACAGGGTGACCAACAAATTGATGACTTCTTAATCAAATGAGAAGCTGTATATTACAAGCAAACATTGAAGACTCCCAGGCAGTACAAATCCTGGAAGCAAGTGTCAAACGTTCTATTATAGAACAAATATTCAAGACTAGTCAAAAGATGGCTGAATTGAATAAGTACCTACCAATAATAGTCCATGCAATCAGAGCAGCACAAGAAGCAGTAGATTTCCTCAGAGGAGGACGGACCTACAACAAAGAAGGGGGGTCACACCAGGCAAAAGAAGGAGGGTCACACCAAGCAAATAAAATCCACGAGGAGTTCGAGGAGATCAACACCTTCGGCGGACCTAAGAAGTGCTTCAATTGCGGAGGCAATCACCTCATCAGGGACTGCCAGAAACCAGTACTCCGATGCCTGGATTGCAAGTGGGTTGGCAGAAAACATAAGTCAACATGTCACAAAGGAGGCAGTCAAGATGTTAGAGCCGCCACCACATGGCCACAAGATGGCAAAGAATCGCCTAAAACTATACCCAACAAAGAAGTAAACTGGACAGCAGCAATAAGGAGAATGACCCTAGAAGAAGCTTCTGCCTGGTTTAGGGACCATGACCATTTCTCGGGAAAAGCTTAGACCTGCGGAACTTATCCAAGTGCTCCAAGGGTGGAAAAACAGAAAACTCCAAAAACAGTAACCATTTCAGTAATTTATCCATGGATGAAATAAGCGACCCTACTACCCATGATGATATCTATTCACTGATTGAGGAGACCTCAACTCAACCGAAGCTTGGCCAGAGCATTATACTGGTGCTTAATTCCTCTAACAAAAATGAAACAAAAAGCAAAACCCTGGATGACATCTTTGTATGAAGTATACAGCCCAAAGAAGAAATCCTTATGAAAGTTTGCATTGCACCCTTTAAGAAAGAATCTAAATTCGTAGAAGCAGAAGCACTACTGGACAGTGGAGCTAACATGACCTTTGTGGATAAAACATGGGCCCTTAAGGCAAACTTGCTCTTGCAGGCCCTACGTAACCCCATATTGGTCTACAATGTGGACAGAACAAAGAATTCTGCAGGAAGAATCACCCACTCCACGGAATTAGTCATGAAATACAAGAGACACTGAGAATACAGTACAGCCAAAGTAATGGACCTAGGAAAAAACCAGATGATCCTTGGATACACTTGGCTGAAATGACACAACCCTGAAATCGACTGGACCAAAGGAACAGTCCACCTCACACAGTGCCCTACACACTGCCATGCATTACAATCTAAACCAGTGTTCCTACGCCTCCAAGAGAAGCAGGAACAAGACCTCCAATATCAAATACATGAAACAATAAAAACAATAGAAACCCAGAAGGGGAAACAAGCAGACCCATTAGAAAAAGTCCCACGACAGTATAAGGAATATCTGTTGGTATTCTTCGAAAAAGAATCCATCAGAATGCCTCTATGGAAACCATGGGATCATGCAATAGATATGAAAGACATGTTCAAGCCAAAGAAAGGGCACCTAACCCCCTTATCTCCAGCTGAACAGGAAGAAGTTTCCACCTTCATTGATGATCAATTGCAGAAGGGTTACATAAGACCCTCTAAATCCCCCCAAACATCACCTGTGTTCTTCATACCAAAGAAGGACAGATGAAAACGGATGGTACAGGACTACCGATACCTAAATGAACACACGGTCAAAAATAACTATCCATTACCTCTGATCTCACAACTCATGGACAAGCTCAACAGAGCGAAACTGTTCACTAAGATAGATCTTCGATGGGGATACAATAATGTCTGAATCAAGGAAGGTGACGAATGGAAAGCGGCCTTCGTATGCTACAGAGGCTCCTTCAAACCCTTACTAATGTTCTTTGGGTTATGCAACTCACCTGCCACCTTCCAATCCATGATGAATGAGATCTTTGCAGATATGGAAGATGTTGTAGTCGTCTACATTGACAACATTCTCATTCACTAAAACAGATAACCAAGAACACGATAAAATTGTAAAAGAAGTCTTGCAGAGATTGAAGGAAAATGACCTTTTTGCAAAACCAGAAAAATGTACCTTCTCCGTCAAAGAAGTAGAATTCCTCGGAATGACCATGAGTACGACCGGCATTACTATGGACAAGGACAAGGTGTCTGCCATAATAGAATGGCCACTGCCTCACAACCTCAAAGGGGTTAGATCATTCCTCGGACTAGCCAACTTCTATTGACAATTCATAAAAGACTACTCACAAATGGCGTGTCCCTTAAATGACTTACTGAAGAAAGACATGTCATTTGAGTGGAAAGAAGAGCAACAAAGGGCCTTTGATGAATTAAAGAATTGATTCACAACAGCCCCAGTTCTTGCATTTCCAGATATAGACTGTAAATTCCATCTAGCAACCGACACCTCAGACTATGCCACAGGCGCAGTACTCTCTATAGAAAAAGAAGACAAATTTGCCATCATACAAGCCTTGGAAACATGGCACTACTATCTAGAAGGAGCAAGGTTACCCTTCGAAATATGGAGTGACCATGCCAATTTGCAATACTTCATGAAATCACAAGACCTGAACAGGAGACAAGCGCGATGGGTGCAATATCTATCCCATTTCAGCTACGACTTCCTATACAAATCAGGAAGTACAAACACAAAAGCAGACACTCTTAGTAGACGAGTGAAACGACCCTAAGCCTTAGCTATGTTCAGGTCGCCACTAGAAAGCGTAAACTTACCAGCTATGAAGCTATAAGAGCTTACTAGACTTGAGCGGTAGAGCTTGGGGGAAAAGACCAAGAGAACCAGACTGGAGGGCATCCAGCTGGGGCCTTGAGGTTTATATACTATTCTGCTGTTTATACATGTTTGTATCTACTATAACCATACATGGTATTATTACATGATCCTTTCGAAGGCTATGTATGTATTAGAAATGATCAGTCAGTGACTGAGTCATGAGAAGACATGGTGAGTCATGAAACATGTGGTTCACACTGGTTTGCATAGCCTTGCATAGGAATGTGCAGCATCAAATGGAAGAGAAGTGCATAGCCATACAATGGAAGTGTGCACAGCCGAGATAAGGGGTATAAGGTGGGCACATGTTTGCCATGAGGCATAGATAAGCACAGCCTTTGGGTAATGGTTTATCTGGTGGTGTTAGTACAGCTTTAAGTGGTGCATGGGGTATGGCTGTTGGGGTTGTGGTGTGGGAAAAGGAACTTAGTACCTTTTCATATTGCAATAAGATAGGGGTGAAAATGGGATCGTAACACCACTCCCCTTCTAGGGCACGACTTCCATGTGTGCATAGGGTGTTTCATGGGGTAGATAGAGTGGTGGCTCTGTATTCTCCCACATGGGTTAGAGGCTATTGAAGACGGCCCTTAATTTCCAAGGAGCGCCCAGGTTTTTACAATGAAACAGGTCAACTGTGGCTTTAGCTCAGGTGAGATGGGAGGCTGGCTCCCATGTGCGCTCTGTTTCGTCATATCCTTTCCAATGGACCAGGTACTCCAACTGCTTTCGGTAGAGTCTAGAATCCACTAGGTAATCCACCTTGAATTCTTCCTCTTATTTGGGTGTAATATGTATTGGTCCAGGTTTATCCACTGGTTGTCCATCTAAAGGGCCCTTGTAGGGTTTCACCTTTGAGACGTTGAAGTAATTTCGAATGCGCATGCTTTTCGGGAGGCGTAGTTCGATCGCATTAGGGAGGAGACCGGTGACCAGGTATGGTCCAATCCATTTCTCCATTAGTTTTCATGAGGGTCTGGTGAGGCATAGGTCGTCTGTGCTTAGCCAAACCAGATCTCCGATGGAATATGATGGTGCTTCTGTGCAGTGTTTGTCAGCTTTTCTTTTCATCGCTTCTTGAGCAGCTTTTAGATTATTTTTGGCTTCATTAAGCACTCTTTGGTATTTTCAATGAAGTCCGCAGCAGAAGGTGCCATACACGTGTGTTTTTCAAATCCCATGTGTGGAGCATATGTCTGAGTTAGTTCAAATAGGGATTTCTTTGTGGAAGACTACTGCTTTGAATTGTGTGAGAACTGAGCTAGGGCCAGCCAATCTGCCCAGTCATTCTGATTCT
>JBBPRP010000709.1:0-11256 GCA_038093135.1 Leccinum longicurvipes
TATTGCAATCGGAGGTGGCGTTCCCTGGGGAGCGGTTTCACCCGCCTCGGACACAGTTAGAGTTGCACCCGACATGGCGTCGTCTAAGAAAGTAATACTCTGAGACAACAACCCGATAAGTTGAAAGTACAAACCGACCTGAACAAATCTCCTGCTTGATGACGCGATGGTAAGAAGTAAGATGACCCCGTCATCACGTGGTAAATTCGGCAACCTATGTACTTGATGCCGTAGAGTAGTATACATGAGCTGAACATTATGTAGAGTATGCACACTAGGCGGCTGTACTTGGTGGTTATGGATCATGCATGGCACACCCTTATACTAGAATTCTCCGAACACTATGCTAGAGTCCTGCTGGCCAACAAACGACGAAGGGCCTGAACGTGAAGATTTGAATGCTGGCGATGATAAACGAGAAGCTGTGGCCAGAAACTTCAAGCAACGCAGTCCAGCAACGCTGCGCATCGAACCATTTTCACGCCGTTACCACTGTTAACCCACGCGGAAGATGAGAAGTTAAAATGATCGCGTGGTCTCACAACTAACATGTCCCGAGTGCAGTCGGCCATTTTCATGCCGTTCCTGTTCCGAGCGAGTATCACAGCAAAGAGGATGAAACAAGTATATATTCCACCCTCGGACGAGGCTCGTGAGGAATCTAATCTATCAAATAGTCAGGGGTTTGAACTCCGGTGCAAGAAAGATTCTTACCTAGAGTAACTTAATTAGAGTGCACCTACTTCAACTTGGAGAAGAGTTTTGGTCCTGCACAAGCCTGAAGAGAATATAAGGCCACGGTATAGCCAGTAAGAACAAGGTAACATACGTCGACGCAGTGCATCATGCTAAACATGTTAGGGTTAGTATCCAATACGCATACGACCTGCGCAAATACGTACTGGACTGTCGTTGGGAAAGTGCAATCAAAGCAATGTCAGTTGCGTCACCGGGAAGAGAAGGGAAACGAAAACATACATCTGGCAGGATTAGTCGTTAGCTTACTACACAAGAAAGACATGAGCGAGGCTCACAATTCTTCCACACAATCCTCGCCCTTGTAGCCCTTGCCCTCCGAGATCTTTTCCTGACAATGCTCAAAGTGCCGCGTCAAAGGTGCGCATTTTGTCGTACTCTTGCATTCTTCACGGAATATTGGTTGCAACTGAAGACGAAAATGTTCAACCTTCGGTCACCACAAGGAAGGGCCGCACTGACGTCCTCTGGCTCCTCTTCCTCCTCCGTTGCTTGTACAGTTTCTGCAACCACGACTTCCGCCTCTTGCTCCTCTGCGTCGGCGTGGACGACGTTCAGGAAAGACGAAAAAAAGGACGAGAGACTCATGGACGCGACTTGGTGTTCGGACTCTCTTTTCGGTTGTACCTTCGCGAGTTTACGGGTCGTGCGCTTTGGTCGGCGCTCGAAATAAATGGGGGTTTATATCTCCGCGGCCATTAGCCTTGTTGACAATGAAATTATGTACCCGCTTATTACTACAAGTACTCCTCCTGCTTGATCTCTTGAATGTCCCCGAACCTGATGAGTACATAGTTCCGACTTATCTCCCATCGAGCATGGGCTTCGAATTCGCCGGCTACTAAACAAACAGGCCGCTTATCTGGTGCTACCTGATGATCATGTGGACACAATCGGTGAGTAGATTCTTGTTCACAGACAAATGCGCAAGCCCACAGGAAATAGAGAACGAGAGTGACTATTTCCGGCCTACAGATAATTTTCTCCAGGTTGGAGGGTTCAAGAATGACTCCAAATCGACACCGGCGCACTCGCTTCCTGGAATGATCTTCACCTTGCTACAAGTTTCGTCTATGAAAATTTACAGGCCCTCATAACATCGCTCGTGCTACTTCTACCCGGGAAAGCGTGCGGCCACGTTTGCCGCTTATCGATCGGAAAGACGCGGGTCTCGTGACAGTTATATAACTTCGTTCATTAACGTTAGAGTTTCCGTCCACCACTTGGTCTCTCGCCATCACGATGGACACTGGAGTGTTCGAGGTTGGTTCCCACTACGCCAAATTACGTGCTCACCATCCAGTACCACACACAGAACGGTTCTTCCTCTGAAAAGGAAAACGGAAAGAAAGACGCAACAACGGACATCGTGTCCATAGAACAGCAAGGAAGGTCTGGATCTCCTCGACCGGCTCAGGTGATCAATACAGACGATCCCTTCCCCGTTGATCCACAAGAACCAGTGGAGGAAAACCAGTTTACCTTGCGTGCAACAGTGGTCGGTTGTCTCCTCGGCGCGATCATCGCGGCCAGTAACGTCTACCTTGGCTTAAAGGCACGTCCTTTCATCACGGCATCACCATGACATGTATCGTCATGTCATCCTAATACTACACGACCCCAGACTGGTTGGACTTTCGGCGCCTCCCTATTCGGCGCCATATTCGGCTTCGCAATCCTCAAACCTTTGTCCACCTATCTCCCGCCTTACCTCGGCGGCGGCTACTTTGGACCCAAGGAGAACAACGTCGCGCAGTCGGCCGCGACCGCTGCCGGATCCCTAGGTCTTCTCTTCACCTCCGGCTTCCCCGCTTTATACCAACTCGGACTTCTCCGTGCATCTCCAAGCGAGGACATCGGCCGGCTATTCGCATTCGCCACGTGTTGCGCCTTCTTCGGGCTCGCCTTCACCATCCCACTCCGTCAGTTCTACATCCTCCAGCTCAAGCTCGTCTTTCCGAGTGGCGTTGCGGCCGCGTACACGATCCGGTCGCTGCACGTCGGCAAGCACGCGATCGTGGAGGCGAGGAAGAAGACAAGGACGCTCGTGGCCGCGTTTTGTTTCGCGATCGCGTTGAGAGTGGTGAGCGAGTACGCACCGGGGGTACTTTGGGACTGGCATGTGTTTTATACACTCAATCGGATTGGGTGGACTTCGGCGATCGCGGCGGAGAGCTGGGTCAGTGTGGCGTCCCCAAGGTTGACCTTCTGGATGACGCTGATCGGTGCTAAATGAATAGGGATGGATCTGGGAATGGACGCCAGCGTTCATCGGCTGCGGGATGTTGTCTGGCGTCAACGCATCATATAGTTTCCTCAGTGGTGTATGTTCTCTTTTCTTAGGGCCGACCTTGGAGCTTGACTACGGTTCAGAGTGTCTTGGCGTGGGCCGTCATAGGTCCCATCATCGTCAAGAAAGGACTGGTATGTGTTTTTCATACTGTCACATTGCCGAGTCGACGTTCTGACAACCACATCCAATAGGCATCTGGTATCCCCGCAGACCTGAGCATACCAGGGTATATGGACTACTCTTCCATGTAGGCCGTTTGCTTGATGGAAACAGTCTTTCCGATCCTTATGTCTCAGCAGGACGCTCTCCGATCCGATCAACGACCCTTCACCGAGATACTGGCTGGTAATCACCTTATCACGTTCCATCTACGTATAGTCCGCTCAACGAGAACCAGGTTTGGCCAGGAACGCTCATATTGCTCTGCACGAGCTTCACAGAGGTCGCATGCAACTCCAAGTCGCTCTACATCGCTCTCCGGGGTATGGCACGGACTCTGGCCGAGAAACTTCAGAAACTCCCCCACGCCGATCGAACGAAAGAAGATGAGATCCTCGACCCCGTTCCGGAGAACGAACGCGTGCCTATGTGGATGTGGGGCTCCGTTCTCCTCGCGAGCGTCGTCATCAGCTGTGTCGTTATGGGCGTTCAGTTTGGTCAAAACGTCGGTGTCACATTGCTCGGTAGGTGGTCTACTTCTTTAGGATGCCGTTGGCTCATCTGATGGCTACGTAGCTGTTGTCTTTGCGTTCTTGCTTAGCTTCATCGCAACCGAGAGCTGCGGACGGACGAACATTGCACCGATAACTGCAATCGGTCAGCTCGATTTTCGTTCGTGGTATGAACCTGAACCTAACCTGATAATTGAAAATCAGGAAATGCATCGCAATTGGTGTTTGGTGGCGTTGCGAAAGGAAATCATTACTCTCAAATGCAAAACGAACTTCTCAACTCACTCTCGGGGATGCTCGCCCTCGGTGAGTGCCCTAACATCATTGCTGGAATGATCGATTGTGGTTGACTGGCATCTGCGACAGGCGCTGCGGAGCAAGGTACACTAAGGTTCAAATTGGTCCAATGCGTTTGTGATTCTGATACATATATGATCCCCAGCTGCGGACATGATGGTGGACCTCAAGGCCGCGCACCTTCTCCGATCGTCACCGAGAGCCGTCTTCTATGCGCAGCTGTGCGGGGCAATCGTGTCCATATTCATGTCCGCCGGCGTATACGTCGTGTTTTCGTCAGCATATCCTTGCATCAACAGCCTCTCCTATGACACGTGCAGTTTCCCTATTCCCGATGTCCAAGCGTGGCGCGTACGTGGCAAATGACATCTTTCTCTTTCATTTCCCGCTTAACCCCACACGACGAAGAATATATAGGCCATCGCCGTCGCCGTGTCGTCCTCGAAGCTGCCTATTCCGCCGTCATCGGGATATACGGCCATCGGACTTGGGGTGGCCTCCGTCCTGTCAGTCGTGGTCAAATACAGATTAGTACCTCCGAAATACCATGTGTTCGTTCCGTGCGTAGTACCAGATCGACAGCGCCCATATTGTGCTGACGTTTGCCCTTTACCCAGAAATTTCAATGTGATCGGGGTCGCTTTCGTCACGAGTAAGCCGTTGTTGCCAGGATGTTCGAAACCCGACTCGGAGAAACTGATAACATCATCATCTACAGATGTCAGCAGGTACCCGTTGGCGATGTTCTTTGGGGCCACCGTCGGCTTCTTTTGGAAAAGAGGGTGAGTTTGCCCTCGTCCGTTTTCAAACTTTAGTTTCTGCGAGAAAAAACTGAATTGCCCTAGGTTCGTCCGCAATTATCAGATGTATTGCTTCGCGATCGCAACGGGGTTTATTGCAGGGGAGGGCCTTGGCGGCATTGTTTCCGCGATTCTGACGATCGCTGGTGTTTCTGGCGCAACATACGGGACAACAGTTGGTTGTCCAGGGGGTGTTTACTGTGGATGAATGACCTGTTCAGGTGGAAAACGATAGAGCACCGAATTAGATTAGATCTTGGCTGTATGTAGCATCACGCATCATTGTGACGTGATCTCAACCAATATCCTGTGCACGGTCCCACACATACATGCTCGCCCGTCTGAACCAAGTCGGCTCTGCCCTCGTCTCGCTCGCTACTAAATCATTTTCTACGTCCGGCATCGACCCATCTCACTATCGTTCCGCAATGAGTTCAGGTAACGCCCCCTTTCTATCGCATAACAGAAAAACGATCATTGATTTGCTCCTATTGGGTGTCCACTTATACAGCATCGCAGAAGTCCGAGATCGCGACGTTCGCTGCGGGGTGCTTCTGGGGCGTCGAGCACATCTTTCTGAAATACTACCCTCCCTCGCAAAACAAGGGCATCTTGGAGACCAAGGTCGGGTACACGGGGGGCAACCCGAGTGTGGCCAACCCGAGCTACCGGCAGGTGTGCACGGGCTCAACGGACCACGCCGAGGCGGTGAAGATCGAGTTCGATCCGGCGGTCGTCAGTTATGACGAGCTCGTGGGTGAGTGCGGGAGGACTTGTACTCGTTTCAACTTGTGACTGGAATGGTACACACATTCCAGAGTTCTTTTATCGCACGCACGATCCGACGACGGTGAACAGACAGGGAGCGGACGAGGGTACTCGTGCGTGACGAACAGTTTTAGAATCTTCTAACCATTCTCTGATTCTTTTTGGTGTGCGCACAGAATATCGTTCCGCCATCTTCACGCACAACCCCGAGCAGGCGAGCATCGCTCAACGCGTCACGGAGGAGGTCCAGGCAAAACACTTCACGCACAAGGGACAGAAGATCGTGACAGAGATCGTCGAGGCTGGGCCATGGTACAACGCGGAAGACTATCACCAGCTCTACCTGTTCCAGAACCCGAATGGGTACCAATGCCCGACCCACAAGCTGCATTGGTGAAGGTGATGCATATAGATATAACAACGCAGGATGCACAATGTACTAGAAGCTTGTATATGAGAATCGACCGTCAAGATACACGAAGAGAGAGAGAAAAACGATTGGGAGAGTAAGAAACGCCTCAGAGGTAGACAAGCCCGTCCCTTTGAATTGTAACAAGGAGAGTGGTGCCGAACGGGCGATGTCAGTGCGAACCCGTCGTTCGAGAACGCGGGTAAGCTCAACTCTCTGCACCGTCGTTTCTCTTCATAGGCGTTTTTGATTGTGGAAGAATCAGAGAAAACCAGGAAGGAGAAAAAATCGTATTTATGGTAGTTCCAGGCGCGGGAGAGTATTACGTATGCATAGTTTACCTTTGAGCTGTTGACGATAGACTACTACAGGCATTCTGCACTCAGATCGGGATAAACACCCATCGGACTTGATATGGCCTCCGTCTCGTCTGTCGCGGCGAGAATACCACCCTTTCGTTCTATGTGCGTCACTGCGTCGATCATAACGCCCTTCAAGCTGCAGTTCGAGTTCGGTGAACGGATCACGTTGACTGCCAGTGACCGTTGGTCCTTCCTCTGTCCCGGAATCTCAATATGATTGCGAGGTCCTCTGGGCGTTGCTTCTGGGCGTAGAGCGCATCTTTCGGATACGCTCCGCGCCCTCGCAGAACAAGAGCATCCTGGGGTGCTGAACGGTACGGGATGAGTTCTTTTATCACACGCGCGATCCGACAACAGTCGACAAGTAAGGAAGGAGTACTGGCACTGGCACTCATATGTCGTGAGGAACCTGTCCTAAGTAGCATGATCTTCTGATTTTTCCGTTCCTTTCCTTTTTTTTTTCTACACGTGAATCGGCATGATAGAATAGCGATTCGCCATCTTTATGCATGATGCAGAACAGACGAGCATCGCGAAGTGGGTAACGGAGGTCCGGGCCAAGCACTTCATGCCCGATGGAAAGAAGATTGTGACTGAGATTAATGTCGAGGCGGGTCGAGACTATCACCGGTCAACCAACCCTCGGGAGGTACCCGACCGAGACAAATTCCACTAGTTATGGTGTATGATGTAAGTACTAGTCTCAATCGAGGTGAGATTCGTTGAGATCCTTCCTCTCATAGCAGGATCAGTTGCGACCCGTTTCATATTCGAAATTCTGATCCTCCTCCCCCTAGGTCTGAGACCTTTTAAAGTAGGATTACGTGGAACCTAGTGAATCGAGGTAGGATTCCTTGAAATCCTTCCTCTCATAGCAGGATCAGTTGTGATCTGTTTCACATTCGAAATTCTTATCCTCCCTCCCCTAAGCTGCCATTGCGGAGGAATGAGTCGTACACCTTTCCTTTGTCCCTCTTCATTCCACATTCACTGTTTTTTTCTGCAATGGCGTCTACTTCGAATGTGTTGGTTGTTGAGGGGGGGTTGTTTTAGTGGTTCAGACGTTACGGATGGAAGAGTGTCTTTGGATTGGTTGCGCCGAGACTTCAAGTACGAATCTGGTGATGTCGAATTTCCTCCGTTGCGATGGTGGCCGATCGGTCCTATGATATGAGTTCAGTTCAATTCTACAGCCGAATGTGTTGATGCAATGCCCTGTATGTTGCTTTCAGATCTTCAATCGTTGGCCGACGCGCATTGCATTACTTATGAGCGAGGTGTAGCACAGAGACATTGCAGACATCGTTGGCAGTCGCGTCGCGACTCGCGCTGTAATATCGACATCGACGACACTTCTTTCGTCCTGTCATTGACGATGCTGTTAACGAGGGTGACGGTGAGAGTCACAGTGATATCATGATCATATCCAACTCCCAATTGCATTTATATCCTTTCATCGGACGTTTTCGTCCAGGTTACGGAGACTCGATACGATCGTCGTCGATTTGCCTTTGTATCTTTTGAGTGAGGTTTCACTGTCACATGACAATCTATATGATGAGATCGCTGATTGTCACGGCGTGTTGTGTAGCGTCGCCTGTACGCCTGATCGGCTTTTGTTACGCGGTCTGCGTGGTCGTCGATGTCGCATAGGCTGCAGTACTCTGTTTTTATTTCTACGTGTTCGAGATTTGCATGTACGTTCGTCCCCAAAGCTACCATATTTTCATTCGGAATTCATCCTGGGTCCAGGTGCTGCCCGGAGGGCCTTAGTATTATACACGTACACTCGAATTGTACAAACATCTAAGCGGGAAACATGAATACTACAACGACAGAGAGTAATTTATAATATAATATTGAATCCGAACGCATTAACACGCATGTAAGCGAAAGCCTTTAATCCGCATTTTTTTCTGCACCAGCAAAGTAAGAGTGAGACGAAGACGAGACACCGCTGGTAACATCACTATGACTGGTGTCGATGTCCAAATCCACGGTGGTGAAGGCTTCGGTAGTCCTCCTTGCGGGCGTACGAGTGGTAAAGTCATCGTCTTCCGACGAATCATCCGATTCGAATATTGATCCACCTCGTGATTTGCGGAGTAGTCGGTACATATATGTGACCAGGACGAGCAAGTTGCATACAATCAACGCTAATGTAGTCTGAATGATTTAATCCAGTTGTTTGCAAACTGCGGCAACGGAAGCTGCATACCTCCAAGTTCAAGGTCAAATCAAATTTGATATTATTGAAGTTTGGGAAGAGCCCATGGACCAGCGAGAATATCGACATGATCGCACTGGACGAGAACAAGGTCAAAATCATTCGACGCTGTCGTCGTGGAAGCTTGACCCTCCAAAGGAGTTTGAGAGGGAGGATCACCAGGATTGCATCGGAAATACAATCGGCTAGTAGAAAGGATAAGATGTCGCTGAATGACTACATGTCAATAACCTACTAGTCACTTGAAATACCATGAATGGAGTCCCATCGATACAATTCTGTGTCGCTGGTTGTGTCTCATTGTGTGGGTAATTCGTGCACATAGTAGACCTCAAACCAATTGAGGTTGCACAAAAAATAAACAAAAAGATTGCAACGATCCGTGCGAAGGTACGGGTGCGTGACAAGGGTGATATGATCCGGATGATGGAATACAGGATACTCATGCGAACCGCACTGTTAATCCAAAACATAAACAAATCGAACATGCATCGAGGTGGTAAAAACTACAAACCATATTGCGATCGTTGACAAAACTGACGTGATCCAACAGGAGGCCATAACGAATGCTGTCACACGAGTAGTAGCTGAAAGCCGAACAAAGTGTTCATCGTATATCGGTGGAACTAATATAAACAGCCTTACCAATTTCAACAGCGATATATTGGGTAATGACGAACGCTGCCCCGGAGACGACCGCTGCAGCTGCCCATGCATCTTCCCACCAAAATCGTCGTATGTGCAATCGGAAAAACAGACGAAGGAGTGTCGATATCAGAACGAAGCTGTTGACAATGGTGAATGTGGCTTGAACGAGGAGAATGAATGATAGCCCAGAACAGATTGCTGCCGCACTCACTGTATAGTGACGGAGGATGGGGTGACATCGAAGAAGCGCTGCCAGTGTCTGCCCGAAGATACTGCTGTACTTATAAGTACTAGACACCATTATTGAAATATTGAGGGGCAAACTCTCGGATTTGCAATGTTTCACCGCAGTTGATTATGGTTTAGTGTACGTAACTTTCAGGGTCTTAGTAGGTTCACCCGGGCCAGCCCATGGTAGTACTCCAGTCGGCTGTCATAACCCATGCCTACAGCCCTATCCTGAGGTATGGGTTATGAAAAAGTCTAGTACACCGTAGGGATCGAATAAGAATCTTCAAGTTCTTTCCGAGTCGTATCATTGCTTCAAATCTGCATCATGATGTAGCCGAGCCAGAGGCTGCTCGGCCAACCCGGCCTCCGTTTGGAATAGTCCCAGAAAAAAAAAGTATCGTAAGGACCCTTGGACTTCCTTTTTTCACTCGAGGGTTCAAGTTGAACGTTGAGAGTTCTGATTGGAAGAACCTAGACCTACAACTTGAAGAGTCATGGTGCGTCAAACTTCGGTGACGTTATAAGCTGGCTTTGCAGATTTCAAACTTTGTTCAAAAGAGGATGTCCACTGAGTGACGGATCTAACATAAATATCAGCGTTTCCATCTTTCAGGTTCCATTAAGTTCTGTTCTTTCAACTTCTTTGTAGAGAAGGCTCGGAAGAATACTGTCACACAGTGTGTTTCGAGCGCTGTCTTGCCAGTGCCATGAATCCCTGAGCTATCCCGAGCCGAGCGAGTCGGACAGCCTTTTGGTAGACGTGATTCCCGACCCTAGTCTAGGGACAAAGTGTATAAGTACAGTAGTACACTGCCTGAGCCGCAGCCGATCATATCGGCGGGTTCCGCCGACACCCAATCAGAAAAGCCACCCAACGGCCCCTTACTTCGTCGTCAGGTTATTATTGGCCCTGACTCGTGGCCACTTCATCAGCAAGTTGGCTCGAAACGTAATCGCTTGACGCTTCTTTCATGGGGGTTGTGTGGTCTCCGATTGGACCAAAAACTGTACCATTACTTTTTCGTCGACCAAAACGAGCTAGAGTGGGTTTTTGCCGGGCTATAACCCGGCCGGGGTGCCTAGTTTTCAACTCGGCTACATCTTGCTGATGGGCCTGTACTACTAGTACTTACTCGAAAAACTTCTGCTGGCACACTTCTCAGACTCGGAGGACCCTGTTGATACAGTAGTAGAACCCCTCCGAGTCATAACGCATACCTACTTTTTGGGCATGCGTTATGAGGGGTTCTACTGACTTAGTCTGATACGTATGAACGAGGCGATGCCGAGCCCTTGGATACGCTTACCGACGGACACAAGTGCGCAGCGACAGATTCTTGCATCATTCAAGTTGTATCCCGGCAGTGACTGACTTGCAATGGCCCATTCAAGAAAAAGATTAATTGTCACGTCCTCGCATTGATGTGCAGTGAGTTATGGTTCATTCGAAGATATGATCATGTTTTACTGTAACACAGCTCGATTCTTTTGATCGAATTTAGTGTGCATAGGCATTCTGGTGATTGTCACGATTTTGCTCATACTTTCCAGCATCCAGTTCGGGGACAAACGACGCTTGCAAGTGCAGTGATTCTGGTACAGAGTATGATGGTCTTATGTCAGAACTCGAATGTATCATTTCTCTATTGCCATTTTCGTGATGGTGCATGTGGGGGCACGTTCCTGTTCGGCGGGAACGCGGAAGGCTGAGTGCGAGATCTAAAGGGGATAGAAGTTAGCTGTATGGGTGCGCGATAAAGAGGTGAGGGCGATAAAAGAGCGAAGCAGTCGGCG
>JBBPRP010000710.1:0-11246 GCA_038093135.1 Leccinum longicurvipes
CCAAGCCTCATCTAAGGCGCTAAAGCTGTGTGCATACTGCCAGCCACTGTCGGGGCTTACTCCAGGGTGGGTGTCATCAACAACCCAATCCGATCTGTTGAATTACCTACTTTATACGAGTATGCGACCAACAAGCAAAACACTTACAACCAAAAGTGACTTCGCTCAACACCTTCTAATGTGGGGGTGTCCCAGCGAGAAGCATCAGGCAACATATATGGATCGGATGTAAGAGGAAGCTGTACATCAATACGATGCAACAAGGCCACCATTTTGGCCCCCGTGTTTTCGTTGGCAAGGGACAGCTTCAGTTCGAAAGGCGCAGGACGCCCATGCCTTCCCAGACCAGATGCAGAAAACTTGGGTCGTCCCCCAGAAACTGCGAGCGTCTTTAAACGATTATCAAGACGTTGATTCTCGTACACGACCAAGGGTACGGTCGTATGCACACATAGTGGATTGTATGACGCAGTCGTAGCGCGCCACCGCTCTACCTCGGCTTTTTGCAAGACCTGAAGGAGTGTATGAGAGAGTTGAACACCAAAGTTGCATGTGTGATACCTCGCAAATCCACACTTCGAATACGGAAGCAGCAACATCATATGCAGTCTCGCCCCAGTTGTTTCGTACCAGCGGGTCTGCAGCTTGTTTGGACAACAAGTACGTCACGACCGGCAAATGCCCTTTAGAAGCGGCATTCACTATGGAGAGGGTCACTAAGAATAAAGTGGGCAAGAATAAGAGACGGCCTACTGAGAGGAGTCCAACCTCCTTTGTTACGGAGGTCAACACCACGTACTCCGCCTGTTGCATTCGCAGCACCGCCGCTCTCACATAGCCAACGTACAATGTCCAGATATCCCTGGAAAGAGAGTGAAGAATCCCTCATGTGTGATGCGGAGGATAGGTTACCTTTGAGCAAGCATTGTGCAGGGCGGTCCATCCATCTGCATCACGCGCGTGAATGTCTGCTTTGTTCGTCAACAAATGCTGGACGATTGACATGTGGCCATTCAATGCAGCCTTGTGCAGAGCAGTCTACGCAATGGTTCAAAAAAAAAAAGAAAGAGGTAAACAAGGGTAGACTAACCTCTCCTTCGCGGTCTTCCAAGTCTGGCATCGCGCCGCAGTCTTCGATGACTAGTAAGACATGATCAGAGTTGTCGTGCAAAGTTGAAAAAGAATACGGGACTGACGCCATCCGACGATGTCGAGATACCCGCGACTAGCGGCAGCATGGAGCAGGGTGAACCCTGTACGTGATGAAGCGTCGTTTGCTAACGTGAATGCCTCGAGATCGCCACCCTGGAGTGCGGTAGCAAATAGCTTTTTTAGCAGAACAAGGTCACCTTGAGAAGCTGCAGCGGATAAGGCCTCGAGCTGTGCGGGTGAGGGATGGGATGGAGGATGGATTCGAGACGGAGACGAAAGCAAACTTGGAGCAGTCTCGGCCAAGGGAGGTGATTCGACAACGGAGTCCGGGGACAGCTGAGCGTCGAGGGTATCTGATACTACAGGGGAATCTTGATGCACTGTGGCATTTACGGGGTCGTTGGGATAGACAAACTCTTCGCCCTCGTCACGTTCGTCAGTGTCATTTTCGTCGTGTGCAGGATACGTGAAAACTTCTTCCTCATCGCTCTCTGGAGGAGATACGACGTTAGGTGAAGGGTGGATGTCTGAGGACGCTGAGCTATTGGAAGTTGTGAGACAGAAAAGGCCGAGTGGACGGAAAAGACGTACTGAGTGGACATGGACGCGTCGAGAAATGCCAAGTTGGGACACCGAGATGAGAGTCAGCTGTGTGGGAACAAAATACCAAACACAGACAGAAGTGGGTAATGTCCAAAAAAGGAAAGAACGATTATCGTTCTACACCAAAAGTCACTCGCATCAAGTTCTGTTGGTTACTCGGTCTAGCACCGCGGCCGCATCGGTTTATTTGTATGAAAGTTTGATGTCCCTGCCCTCTTTGTCTCGGATATCAGCTCGTCGTCTACTTAAACTTGGTGGTCCGGCAATATCTACTAGTACTACTTCTTTCCCCGATCAGTCTCAGCCCAAACCAACAATGATCTCATCCACTCTCCCGAACGGCGTTCGCAACAATCTCATACCCTTCTCCAGCCGCCTCTTCGAGGGACGTGCCTTGGCCCAGGATGTCTGGTCTATCTTCAAGTATGTCGCTTGCTCCACTTTCCATATACACTGTCCTCATTCATTCTCTCTCCAGCGCAGCGAACCTTCCCTCCGACTGTATCAATCTTGGTCAAGGTTACATGAACTTTGCCCCTCCTCCTTGGGTTACCGATGCTGCCAACCAGGCCCTCTCCCAGACGATGGCCAACCACTACTCTCACCCAAAAGGGCGCATACGCTTGCGTGAAGCCATCAAGGACGTTTATGGGCCTTCTTTCAATAGGTCCCTCGACGTAGAGACTGAAATCCTGGTCACTAGTGGTGCCAACGAAGGTGCCACCCCCCGACCTAATGTTCGACAACTGATTTACTGTCTCCCAGGCCAATACTGTGTATTCACCGCTTTCTTGGAGCAGGGTGACGAGGTCATCATGTTCGAACCTTTCTTCGATCAGTACCTCCCTTCCATTACCTTCAACGGTGGAAAACCTGTCTACGTCCCCCTCCATCCCGATCTATCTGCCGAGAAACCCAACAGTAGCGAGTGGAGGATCGACTTTGACGAGCTGCGGCATGTCCAATTCTTACATCGTCATCCGGGTTCCCGTCTCTGACTGGCTTACTTACAGCCGATCCATCACCCCGCGAGCCAAGATGATCATCGTGAATACCCCCCACAATCCTGTCGGCAAGGTTTTCTCTCGGCAAGAACTTGAAAAAATTGCCGCCATCGCAGAGGAGTTCAACCTCCTCGTAATGGCAGACGAAGTGGTGTGTACAGTCTCTGGTCTTCTTCCTCGCCGCCTGATCTCTCGAAAAGTACGACTGCCTTGTCTACAAGGGAAAGGAACATGTCCACATCGCGAATCTCCCAGGCATGTGGGATAGGACCGTCACAGTCTTCTCAGCTGGCAGTGAGTCCGCAAACAGTAGATCTCTCTCGACATACTCAACTCTAATTTTACACTCCAGAGTCTTTCGCCGCCACAGGTTGGCGTGTTGGCTGGCTCGTCGGCCCCGAGTCCATCATTAAACCCACTCTCGCTGTCTGTACCCGCATCGTGTTTTGCACCAATTCACCTTTGCAGGAAGCCGTGGCAAGCGGACTCGAACAAGTGCGATCTCGTGGATTCTTTGAACAACAGGTCACGGAATACCAGGAGAGGCGTGACATTCTTCTCTCTGCGTTCGATAGGGTCGGCTTGAAGTACAGCCTGCCAGAAGGCACATACTTTGTGCTGGTGGTGAGGGTTGTGAACATCAAGTCAGCGAGCCTTCTTTGACTCTGTTACGTTACAGGACATTTCCAAAGTTAAGTTCCCGGAAGATTACCCTTTCCCGGAATCTGTGAAAGGTCGTGGAAGGGACTTCAGGTGTGTCACGTTTTGCACTTTGTTCTGGTTTGCTCATTGTCTTTGTCAGGGCCTGTTGGTTCATTGCTATGGAGATTGGGGTATCTACCATTCCTGTCAGCGAGGTGAGTAAGCCATCATGCCCGCCCTTGATTGTGGAGTTGACCATGTCAGTTCTATTGCGAGGAGCACTGCAACATTGGCGAGAATTACGCCCGCTTTGCTTTCTGCAAAGATCTGGACACGCTCAGGCAGGCTGGGGAACGTCTTCAGGCCCTGGCCAAGTACCTTGCTTAGAATAGATCTGATCTTGTAAATTATGTAAGTAATGTAGTGCTCCCATCACGGAACTGCGGAACTGCGCTGAAGGGTGCCTGGGTGTGTGGGACACATAGAACAACGTCCTTGACAACTACACATGTACATTAAAACCTGTCAACTATGTCTGACAGTACTTCGCCTTCAGGAGTATCGGGATGGTGGTCATAGTAGGTTGCGTTTTTCTTGATCCGCCGGGCAAGGTACGTAAAGGAAAGCGCGTCCACCCCGTCCTGCCTGCTGCATATGGTCCCGTCCTTTCTCCGCTCCTGATACCACTTCTCCAAGACGTCCGTTTCCAACAACTGCGACTCCAGCGGCAATCCATCTTCGTTGAGGAACTTGTTAAACATCTCCACCCCTTCCGCAGGACAAAACAGCACAAAGTGCCCAGCTCTGTTGTGCTGGATGGCGCGACTTTGCATCTGCACGACGTCTAGGATCGTGTAGTCCCTCAGTCGCCGTGAAGACGTGCCGGGATCGTCAACTTGTATATACTGGGTGCCCATGACCACGACGACCTCCGCGCGCACCGGAAGACTCCAGCAGGTTTCATGTGGCACGATCAAGAGTCTAATAATTCCCTCCGCGAAGAGCTCGAGAACCAGATTGCGGTCCGATCTCGAGATGCCGTGATGAAACACCCCGATTCCCCTCGATACAAAATCGATCAGCGTCTGGTCCTGTACCCCCGTGAGGTAGTCTTCGACGTAACCCTGGGAAACCGATTCTGGGAGGAACCCCCTCTCGGTGGACGAGGCCAATGCGCATTGGGTGATCAAGTCTTGCGCTACGCTGGCGCAGTGCCTGCGAGAAGGGACGAACACGATGCCGGAATTGCCCGCATGGATGCTCCGGACAGCTGTATAGACGGGCTTGGCGAGAACCTTGTAAAGGGCGCTCGAGTGCGTGATTGTGTATGGTTGGATGGAGCATGTCAGCGGCTGCTCGCGGTCTCTTGGCAGGAAGCTATGGAGTCCCATCGGTTTGACATCTAACCACGATGCCAAGTCTGTAGGATCGATGAGCGACCGAGCAAGGCCTATCCTGCGGGTTGGAAAACGTTCTGTTGCGTGTTTCAGGAGAGTGGCACCGAGCTCGTAGGAAGCATCCATCTGATCCAGATTCTCATATAGAATGACTTCAGGATAGTTCGAAATTGCAGTTGAACCATTGGAACTGAAGCTCTCGAGAAGATTCGTGGCAGTGATCACCTTGACGAATCTTCCGTTAGATGAGCTGAATACGTTTGTCCCAGTCGAGTGCTCCAATCCGATGCCCGTTACACTTGATATAAAACGCAGCTCTGATATTGTTTTTGATGCCGCACTGCCATTTGGAACAACAATAAGGACCCAAGCCGGTGAGGTTGACTTGAGCAGGGTTTTCCTAAACATCGTTTACATCACTGGGCAGGAAACATGAGGCTGTTTCGTACCAAACGGTTATGTATGCCAGGAAAGACTTTCCACAACCGGTGGGTGCAGCAACAAGTACATTCGATTTTGTGTTCAGAAGACTCCAGAATACCTGAGTTTGTATGGCGTTGAATTCGCGAAGGTGAGAAAGGCATCTTTCTAGCTGGGGAAGGCGTATCGAAGAAAGAGGAAGGAAACCGACGTCTACCCGTCCGACGTGTGAATCGCAAGCTACGGGCATGCATATGTCGTCCAGTTGCACGGGCAATTCATTATCTGCTCCTAACCATTTGCCAGAGACGACTCGGATGGTAATTGATGGGGGTAAGGTGTCCGCGGACATTGAGACCATAAACTCCACGTCCAGAACATTTATTGATTCCCGGAAGAAGATCTCTGTCAACTGCAGAATTGTATGCCCTTCGTGGTCTTCGACCCATAGCCAAAATGGTTCGACGGATCCATGCACCTTGGGCTTCCATTCAAAGGCACGAGTCACATTGACGATGACCTTCAATATATCGGGTCCCAGTGGACGTAGTGAACAAGCTAGTTCGAGGAAAGGGAATTGTTTGGCTGCAGTCAGTAGAGCTCGACCTTGATATTCATTCAGGCGGATTAGGTTTCCTAATTCGGCGGCCGACATCGTAGCGAGCTCTGCAGGGTGGTACTCCGTACGCGACTCGTCAAGACCATGTAGGATCTCAGCCTTCAAATTGAATTGTCTCAGCGGCTCTTCATAAGGCCACATTTGTTTTTCGACGGCTTTGCTCATTCCCATAAGTGTGGTCGTTGCATTGGCCCATTTTTGACTGATAGCAATCTCGAGTAGAGCTCGCAGGATACGTCCACCATTCTGAGCCACGTATGCGGTGTCTGATACCAACGCAAAGTCTTGAACGGGAAGTTTGGAGATGAAAGCCTGCAAAAGTATATTGACTTTCCCCTGACTAGTGTCGGAACCCCCCTATGCTGCTATTAGATTGACGGACATCCGACGACTATGTATACTCACTGGAACGTCGCAAGGAATGAATTTCATCAACTGTTCCAGTTCCGCAGCCTCTGACTCTCTGACTTGAATCTGGTCAAACTGGGACAGTGCCGCCATTGGAGACTTGGAGTTAGTATTTATGCACCCGGGGAAGAGTGACGTACCTCTGTACTCTTGCTGAGCATATCCAGGACATCTGCCTCGGTCATCTGTGGCTTGAATTTCGTCTGAAAGACCTCAATAGATCGATAGCTAATATAGTACTTTGCAGCTATCCTCCCAACGTCCTTGATGGTCAGTGTATTACTGTCGGGATCAAAGTCAATCATGGACAGCTTTGTCAGTCTGCGTGCTGATAATGTGATCAACTCTGTTCGTCGCTGTAGGAGCCCAGAGTCATCTATCAGTGTTTCTCGCGAGATTCCTGCCCTACTGTTAGCAGCAGCATAAACTTCCAAAATGCCCTTACCGTATTGTGTAGGATTTTTTCGCATTCGCACGAAAAGATATGTATATCCAAGCCAACGCACACCTTCTGCGACGCTGGCCACAGTTCCGAGGGAGATCTCTCCATTCAATGCATCCACCATGCCTAATTGGAATCTGTCAAAGTAAGTATCCAACCGTTAATGCGAACGCAAGAGAGACGTAGACTAACTGTGACTCAATCGGATTCTACAATTTTTTTAAATCAGTACACTCAATAGTTGCAGTGATAAATTTGCTCACCTGCGAAGCAACAGCGTCGAGGAAGTGCGTAAGCTTATCCTGCGTTGTACAGATATATCCTTCACCACTGCTTTCTAACCCGGGTCGCCCAGCGCGACCGAAAATTTGCAGGACATCCAAGATAGGAAGATCCACAAATGAACCTTTCCCGCTATCATATAGTTGCGTTCCCTTGATGACAACTATGGCACATTTGCGGGTGTACATATAGTATATTTGATTCGACACGCACCTGCGTGCGCAGGCAGGTTGACTCCCCACGCCAAAGTGGCAGTACAACACAAAACCTTCAGCAATATCAATTGATGTCGAAATCATTACTGACTGCCTCACCTTGATTACTCTCTCCTGAAACATCCTTTCCATTATGTTACGATCAGATCGCAGCATCCCAGCGTGATGAATACCGAAGCCGTCGTCGAAAAGTTGCTTCATCTCCTTGTTGTGTGACTCGCCAATACTCCTGCGGAAGATGTCCCATCGTGGATGATCTTGACAGCTATAATCGTCTAGTGTACACTCTTGGGTGGCAGCATCCTTAAGAGCAAGCGCCGCGTTAACTGTTTCTTTGCGTGCATGAACAAATACCATAACTTGATGTCCTTGACGAACCAATTCTGATACCTTCTCGAACGTGACACGGTCAAGATTCCTTTTCGATTGTTGACTCCCGGGTTTTCCCCGAATGCCGATGAAGTGCTGCTCCAATGGTACTGGTCGGAAGGACGAGTCGAAATAGAACAAACCGGTGTATCGGGAGACACTAAACAAACCCAAGTCAAGAATGGTGGGGTTGTGGCTGTACACAATACTGACCTTAGGAATTCGGCAACGTCGACATAATTTGGAAGAGTGGCACTTAAACCTACAATCCGGATCACAGATTGACTGGATTCTACCTGATTGTGTTGTGAAGGCTGTCCAGATACTCAACAGTTCGCCACTCACCTGGCGCAGAGTCCTAGCTACGATGGTCTCGATCACAGCACCTCGTTCTCCATTGAGAAGATGAACTTCATCTATAATGAGAAGCTTCAGTTTCTGCAGTAGTTGCTCAATTGTATTTGATTGCCAAGACGAGTGAAAAAATATACCTACAGATACAAGTTCGCCTTCGCCTGTTGGCTTCCGAGTGACCACATCCCATTTTTCAGGTGTAGTAACGATGATCTGAGTCTCCGCGATCTCAGCCTTCGTGAGTTGCATATCACCTACGAAGTAGTCCAGTAGGATTCAGTGAGTAATATGAAAGATACTGACCTGTCAATTCTCTGACCAGTATCGACAGCCATTTTAATCGTTTTCCGAGTTTCTGAACAATCTCTGAAGCCAAAGCTTTCATCGGTGCCCTGGGCCCTTGCTATAAGTACTATGCGAGATAGTAGAATCACTCGAACTCACACATATATAATCTTGAAGCTGTCGCGGCGTATAGATGCCCGTAGAGGTGATCCCGGAGCAATAATTGACCTATGCTGATCCAGAACGCGCAAAATGGTCAACATCGCAACGTCGGTTTTACCCTTGTGTACAAGTTATTGTCTACAGATTTATTCAATCAGTTGATCACTTACTGCACCAGTGGGAGCTATGGAACATCAATCAAAAAGTCTGTCGCTCAGCGGGCTCAAACCCTCACCGCATACAAGCATGTTCTCGTTAGATTTGTAAGCAGTAGGGTAGACAATTGATTGCACTCTATTCAGAGATGCATATCCCTAGAAAATTCGGATCTGAGCTGGCTCTGACCGGGACTCGTGGAGTACCTTACCGGGAACGACCCTCGAGCCAATTCATCAAGCTCGGAGATGGATATGAAATGCTCTGAGCTCCGCGGCGGAACTGTTTTAGCGGGAGGTATGATCACTTCTTCGTAATCCTGAAGGACACATCAGAGAGCTGTGAAAAGTGGGCCTCAGAACTAACCTCATAGTCTTGTCTCGTTGTCCCGATTGGGAGCATGTATTTGCTTCCATAATGTGATAAAACGCTTCCTCCGCCGACATTAGACCAGGAGGTGTAAATATGAGGCAAAACTTCTGGGGCTTCTTGCTGATGGATGTTAGCCTCTGGAAAATGTATTTAAAAAGTATCACCCACCGCCGTTCCAGTGAATAGAGGACGAGCGGCATTCGCCTGCAAGGTTTCCTCGATGCGGCGTCGAGCATCCTCCGGCGCAAGACTAGCTGGGATTCCCAAGACAAGGTTCACCGGGAAATACACCATGACAAGAAGAAATCCTTACTCGATGACTGATAGTTGGTGTTGCTCTCTCCCTGGTCTTTCCTCGAGTCCAAGTGATGAGAGAGCTACAAAACACTCAATATTAATGTGAAGATGCAATGAAATTGATGTACCCACTTCTTCTGCAGCCAAACGACGTGTTGCTAGCAATTCCATCACTAATTCAATCTGATCAAACCCTACAAGCTCAGCGACTTCGCTCGAAATCGCGTCTTCCGTGCGCGAGCTTAAGAGCAAATCCAGCAAGATTCGTAGTGCGTGATCAGGGTCAGGTTTACTAGTTTCCCTGGTGACTCAGCTCCTCGGCAAGCTTGTCCAGAGTCGGACACACCATAGCATTTTTTGAATGACAGTCATGACAGCGGGCGATTCGACGTCGCGGGAAAAGAGATCCAGAACCGTAGACGATGTCTCGTCGTTGGGTGAATCATCTCCAGGGACCTGGATCAGTCCGTCTACGGACGCAGATGTTTAGTGCCAACTTAATGTAAAGCGAATACATACCATCCGAGGAGTCAAATGCCTTAGGACTGATGTCATATTAGTATCGATGGATGATCCAGTGCAAGGTGGCGTACCTGATCCACTCCGCGAAGGATTGCGTGTTCAGGTCAGAGTTTGTAACTCGAGAGGCGATCAGGGAGTCGAGATGCTGTGCAAAGTCGGTCATCTGTGTCGAGAGTAAAACGTTGAGGATGATCGGAAGAGGTACTAGTAGTGTGACTTGGCACTCTTTAGGCTGGAATGACTCGGTCACAGTAATCCCGATGTCATTTGCCCCGTTTTTCCCGCCGCCCTGGCAACGTTTCCTTCTTCCTTTGTGTGTGTTGACGCCGTTCTCAACATCTTCTGATCAATGCCACCAACTCAACCCGAGTCGTCAAACTCAGTGGGCCAGCCCAATTTTGTGGCCAGGTCTATTACATCGCGGCCAAATTTCGCCATAAGGGCCGCGGCGGCGAGGAAGTGCCCTACGGTGGCGACTCAGCCAGTGCAGAGCGGGTCTGACTCGTTTGATACCTCATCCGACATACCCCTTCCACCAAACTCCATTCGCAGGTATCCTGCTGTCGCCAAGAGTGTGGCACCTCGGCCACGCCTCAGCACAAAGGTCGCAAGGAAACGTCCGTCGCCAGTGCAGAGCGAATCTGACTTGTCCAGTGACAGTCGCCCGCTCGCTACTAGCAACCAAAATGACGGCATGTTGAAGACGATAATATTATACAGTCACTTCACTTTTCCTGATACATGTCTTTCTGATCTCCAGATTCAGATGAGGACTCCGCCGTTCAAACCCGAGCTCATCGTGGTGAGCGCCCTGCGCTGCTGTTGTGGCATGGATTTATTCATCAAGAAATTGTGATCAGATGAGAGGCGCCGTCCAATTCCATTCACCAAATGCGCAAGGAAAGTGCAATTTGAGGTTGCCAGCGATTCAGATAGCGAGAGCGCCACTGTACGCGCAGCGCCGTCTCGACATCGCGCACAACAGTATCACTCAGCTCAACCTGGACCTTCTCGACCTCCTCAAAATGCCAATCGGATGAAACAGAGCGATAATAAGAAAGGTGAGCACGCATTTTCTTTTGTATGTGGAGCGATCCCAATGAGATTATTTCTCTAGCTAAGCCTCCGCGTAAATCTACTGCAAATCGACGTAAGTGTCGGTGATGACAATCTAAAGCCGAGACACATCACCGATGTCACTCCAGCGAACATTGCCAGCGAACATTTTGTCAAAACAACTAGTAACATTATTCATAGTCGCAGGGTTCGAAATAGCGTATTGGGGAACAGATATACTGGAAAAGGGGTCACTAATCCCCGAAGGCGATACGCCCGAATGTCGACTGGTTCTGCCAGTCAACCCAATCAGTCTCAGAATTCCATGTATTCAGGGCAGAATAAACGGAGACAGTGGTTCTGTCGCCGCGGAGACGTCGGACTGCAGGAGAGGCGCCGTGGTGGCACTTCTCGTCATGAGATTGGAAGTGGGAGACATGACAAACGACATCGGTGAGCTTTGTTCTGGTGAATAATGTGTTGGTTGGG
>JBBPRP010000711.1:0-11236 GCA_038093135.1 Leccinum longicurvipes
AGCCAATGGCACACCTGATACGCACCCGATGACCAGCCTTGGCCAAGGTTGTCGTGCGCTCCTTGACTAGCCTCACTTCCAGGTTGCCATGTGCTCGACACCGGGCCTCACACTCTCCCCCTCTCCTCGCTGACACTCGAGTCACACGCCAGCTCTACCACTACCCATGGTGCCCAGCCTTACGCCCCTCCCACCCTCAGGCTCCTGTCTCTCTTCTTCTTCCCTCCGAGTCCTCTTACTTACTGGGTATACCGCTACGTCGTCGGTCACTCCCACTGCTCGGAGAGCAGCTCACGCGATACTCGGCAACTTGGGGTCCCATTTCGGACCAGGGAGCGCCTCGTGTTCCCGCCCAACCATGTCTTCTCAGCTCACTGCCTCCCACTCCTCCTAGCACATACGACGTCCAAAGGCTGCTGCTCCGGCGCGTCGTCCGTCTTATTCGTCTTACCCTCAATAGGCCTCTTCCCTCAGGGAACACGTGCATGTAATTTGTACTCTTCATGTGCTGCAATCGCATCAAGTTTACGACAACAGCCGGTCACGATGGTTCATGGGTCCCGCGGCAGCCATTATATAATTCGTTGACATCCACAACTCAACGGCTCTCATTTGCATTGCCAGCACGTACCATCTGCAGTAATGTTGCCCGGGACGAAAACCCGAATGGTGGGCACACTCGAGGTACTAATTTCAAGGCGAGTTCTTGGACATGTCCGTGGTACAGTTGTTGACTGCTGATGCCACAGCTGATGCAAACATCATCTAGCTAGACTACACTCCAACTAACACCCCGTACAATCCTATCCACTGCGGCACAACATGAATACTGGAGCTTGAAGACTATACACCGAGTCAAACGGGAAGATGGTTCAAGTTCCACCTTGATCGAGAGAGGATGTTTGCAATAACTGTTATCCTCAGTGATTTCGTGCGTGTCTTTCAGTACTATATATTCTACATCTAAATGCATTATACCTTGCGAAGGATCGCGTCCACTCTGGATGAACACAGCATCGGAATTTGAACAACGAAATGATGGTAGGTACTTGCAAACATACCAGTCCCTTGATGTTTTGCCACCTCAAAACCGTGCCCATCCCGTCTCCGCGAGCACAGGTTCACGTGGCACCCGTATTCAGATAGGAGTGCCCGAGGGGAGCGAGAGACAGCTGCGGCTGCCTACTAAGTGCGTCGCCCATATACATGAATGTAACTCTGGACAGCGCTCGCGATGCAGACTCTCGATGGCGTTGGTGATGGTCGTCTTAATACTCTTACTGCTCAATAAACAAGTCGTCAACACAACTAGAAATCAACACGTTCGATAGCAAATAGCAAATGTATTCACAATGACATATAAGACCATACAAGGATACAAACTGGTCACGGTCTCGGCGATATGCACTAGGCACCGATATGTACATACAGAATCCGCTGATCGAGCGGAATACTACCAGCCAATGAATTCATCGTCTTCTGCAGCGCCAATGCCGCTCGAGTGTGATCCAGGCAACCAGATCCATCCAACATATTCTCGTAAAATTTACTCGTTATCTTGTTCGTCTCTGCGTCGTCCACCGCCCACATCGTCCCGATCACAGACCGAAACCCTGCAAACTGCATCGCAGATGCCAGATGGATCACCTCGTCCGGACCGTCCTTGTATCCAACTGTGGTGTGACACGCAGAGAGGTAGGCGAACTGCGGGTCCTCCAACTCACATCCCATAATCCGTTCGATCGTAAACGGACCATCGTGGAGACTGAACGAAGATTCAAACGGTTTTTCCTCGTTTGGAACACCGTGACAAGCAAAGTGAACCCACTCATTCTTCCTCAGCCCATCCAAGACACCAGATATATTCGATTCTTCTCCTTCAAGGCGGGTGAACGTGGCAATACCTTGTATACGCTCAGCGATGATGTCCAGCTCGCTGCCGACAGAAAGGAGTTCACTACGGCCATTCGGTGTGGCTTGACCTACGGCGAGAAAGCGATTCTCATTCATCGATGACTTCACCAATGCGACATTCCGCCTAGCACGGATAAGGGCAGTCAAGGTGGGAGTGTAAGACGAGATGTACAACTTTGACACATTCCGTTGCCCTCTTCGATATGGACCGGCAGCGTGCAAGGGTAGAAAAGAGAACTCGGCAGTAGGGCACCACCAGATACGAGAGCCAGATGGGACTGTCGTCTGCAGGAAGTCTGCAATCGGGGACACAACCTCATCCCAGAGGTCACGCAGGAATCGACCAAGATCATTCTTCACATCCATTATTTTTGCACGCTGGGTCAGAGTTCTGAGCTCAGACGACAGGTCTTGAACACGGGATTTGGTGATTTGTAATGGGATGTGAACGGGATCTCTGTCGAAAAAGACAAAGAGTGCATCGCAGGTATACTTGCTAGCATTCACAATGACCACAGGTCCGCCACTGGCAGCATTCTGGAGCTCGGAGAAGGAAGAGGGGGAAAGGAATCGAGTGAGGCCAGGTAATTTGCGAATTTTGGTGATTGCGGATTGCAGATCAACGTTGAGACTGCACAACCTGTTATGCTGATCTGGACATTCTGAATGAATTGTGTTGTGTATTTCTGATGAGAGTCGAGTAAACTGGTCTGCAAGGACCTTTCCTTCCTGGCCCGACGCGATGACATCTTGAAGAGGGGAACGAAGACGAGCAATCTGGTTCCAGAATACACCGCGACCTTGCTCTAGAAGCTCGACCGCTTTTTGGGGGCATTGTTGGCGGACACAAGCGGAAAATGCATCCACTGCCAGCGATGAGGCGAGGTCCTTGAAAGTCTGTAGACGATTGGGTAGGGGTGGCAAAATGGCGAGATGCTGAACAAGGAGTCGAAGATATGTTTCGTACGCAAGAAGCACCGTGGGATGGCGGAACTCCTCGGCTGCGGTAATCCATTGCTTAGCTGCGATGAGATCGGCTACTGAGAGTGTTTGTGAAATATTTGTCAAGTCAATGTAGAGACTGAAGAAATCGTCTCTGTCCTTCAACTCCTTTGACCGGGTAAACCGAACACGGAGATGACCTGCAAGGCGATGTATTGACTGTGATCGGTTGGGATGACTGAATGGGCAAAGGTCGAGGGCTTGTCTCCCAAGGATGATGGCTTCATTGACGTCCGTCATTTCTCCAAGCCGGTTGTAGCGGGAGGAGAGACAGTTTGCAACATTCATCAAGGAAATTGATCGTCCCGGGTGCCCTGACGGGCAAAGATCGAGGGCCTGTCTCCCGAGGATGATGGCCTCGTTGAGGTCCTCCATTTCTCCCAGCCGATTGTAACGATCAGAGAGATAGAGTGCAACATTATTCAACGACCCTGATGGGTCTGGGTGCCCTGACGGGTAAAGATCGAGGGCTTGTCTGGTGAGAATGATAGCGTCTTTGAGGTCCGTTATTTCTCCAAGCCGGTTGTAACGCCGGGAGAGATAGGACGCGACATTGTGCAATGATATTGATCGATCCGGGTGCCCTGATGGGCGAAGATCGAGGGCCTGTCTCCCGAGGATGATGGCTTCATTGAGGTCCGTCATTTCTCCAAGCCGGTCGTAACGAGAGGAGAGATGGAGTGCGATATTGCTCAATGACATTGATCCATCCAGATGTCCTGGCGGGTGAAGATCAAGGGCTTGTCTCGCGAGGATGATGGCTTCATTGAGGTCCGTCATTTCTCCCAGCCGGTCGTAATGAGAGGAAAGATAGACTGAGACATTATTCAATGACATTGATCGATCCGGATGTCCTGACGGGCGAAGGTCGAGGGCTTGTCTCGCGAGGATGATGGCCTCATTGAGGTCCGTCACTTCTCCAAGCCGGTTGTAACGAGAGGAAAGATAGACTGTGAGATTGTTCAATGACATTGATCGATCCGGATGCCCTGACGAGCGAAGCTCGAGGGCTTGTCTTGTGAAGACGATGGCCTCATTGAGGTCCGTCACTTCTCCAAGCCGGTCGTAACGATCGGAGAGACAGAGCGCGACATTGCTCAACAACGATGATCGATTTGGGTGACCTTTGGGGCAAAGCCGCAGCGCCTCTCTGGAACAGATAACTGTTTCCTCAATGTCCTCTATCGCTCCTGAATGAATGTAACGATGTTGGAAAAGAATGACAAGCCCGGTTAGTGAGACCTGTCGCGCGAAGTGACCGGGTGGGGAACGATCCAGTGCTCGGCGAGTAAGAACGATTGCCTCTTCAAGATGGTGCCTCCCGTTCCCTTGCCGAAACTTCGCGAGTGCATAATAGGCTCGTAAAAGTACCAAACAGACCGAAATAGTCGACGTAATGGAGGTGAAAAGAGATATTGCTCTAGACCACCACTCTTTGACTATTATAAACGTCATTTCACTGTGGCTCTGCTCGGAGACAAAAGGGAATAAGTACCTTTTGGTATCATCTTGTCTCGCTGAATGTTACGACAGGAGAGGGGGCACTGGAAAGAAGAATGTGAGTTGGCGACCCTGCCCTAATGACTGACCCGGGCGCTCTTCGCCTCGTGCTTCCCACATGTTATTTACTTTACATTGTTTACGTTCGGGTCCAAAACACATGTTGAATGGAGGAAGTTGACCGGGGAACGGGGAACGGGTTGACTTGCTTGAGCAGTCATGGGATATTTTGTGCACTGATGTCGAAAAGAAGAAGAAAAAGAAGAAAAGAAGTGCTATAGCTAAAAGGAAACGAGGACCAGAAAAATGGGATTGACAGGTCAAAATCGAAAAGCACCGCCGTCTCTAACCCAACGGCTACTGTGTGATCCTGATATTCAAAAGCGCTCCAATGACTTCCACCTCGTCATATCGCCCCGGATTCTCCGAGGTCTTTTTCGAATGAATATACTTGGGCGCGTTCCGGTAATGTCACTGGATTATTTCCGGAGACGCAACCCCTTCAATTCATTGTGACGGGTGGAGGTATGAAGCTGAAGACGAGGGAGGCGTGATGGTGTGGATGAAGGGCGTGATGAGCGGGACAATGAATATCGGGGTGACCTGTAAATTGTGCGCGTTCATCAGCATCAAACGTACAGGAAAGGAGAGAATAAGAGACGCACAGCAGGTGCCCCCCCGGGCCGGTCGGAGTAATACAAATGCTGATCGAGAGAGTCACAGTATATCTAAACGGTGACATCCCTTCTGTAGCCGAATCCGCGTCCGCAACGACTTTCACATTCCAGCACCCGTTTGCCGTCTTGCTGCGTGGACAACCCGTCCGTCACGATCGACAGCGCGAACGCACGGACTGAAACTCACCGCCTTGGCGCCCTCCCCATCATCCTTATTCTTACTCCATTCCTTCTCTTTGCCTCTCTCTCCTTCCTGCTTGGACCATGAAGTAACGTCAGGTCAGATTGGTGCGAGTTGATCGGGGTGACGGGCAGCACCGCGAAGTTCACTGCCGTTTGTGGAGCGTGAGCTACATCGAATTGGTGTCAGAGTTAGACTATATGTGCAGAAATGAAATGCACGTCTCGGAATATTCCTTGATTTTGCTGCGAGCAAAGTCTAAAATCTGGTCTACATATTTGAGCTTGTCTGGGTTACAGCTAAGGGAGAGTTTCCTGAGTGAGACCGAGAGGTTCGACACCTTGTTTCCAACAGACATCAAAGAGCTGGATGTCCTCTGATATGCCACGGGACTTTCTCCCAAGCGGAATCATGCTTTTTCTTGCCTTTTCCCTCGTTCGACGAGAACCCGTTCAAACTATCTCCAATGTTCTTCTCCGACTCTTCCGCTACGCTATCGCGTCGGATTGCTTTGTTTCCTCGTCTCCTCTGGCCTTCACTCTCCGCCTCGCGCGCGGCGTAGTCGGCTAGTCTGTCGACGAGTGTGATGAGGATCAGTTTGATGAGTTTCGGGTGAAGCTCAGCGATGGCGGATAAAATGGTCTGAGCGAACGCATATGAACTCGTACATGGACAACTATAGGAATCATTAGTCGACCCCAGGATAGTATACGCACAAGACGATGAATGCCCACTTGGATGAAGACCTCCATCAGGTACTTCTGTACGACGAGTTGACGACCTGCTCCAGTATAGCTTGGATGATGCACTTCTGGTACATCTCCTGACTCGGAGCAACGCTGTTGAGCTGCGATAGATAGACAAGGTTGGTGCTGACGAGGATGCGGAGGTCACGACGTTCCATCTCGTGTTTCTCAGGGTAGCGCGAGTGACTTTAGTGCTGGAGATGCCTAAAGCTTGTTCATCTCTATGAGATTGGTGAGCACGAACGCGATCGAGTCTTTGAGAGACCGAGGGCGAGGCTAGGTCAGCAAATGGACGGCATGGGGTCACCCGAATTCGGTCCCGACGGACAGGTAATCCTTGGTCTGACTACTCAAAGAGCTCCTCTGCTGATTTCCATCTTGTCCTTCATGATTTCCTTCACGGGTGAGCTCAGGGATAAACGGAGCCGACGGTGATCATGAGGTAGAGGCGGGACGACGTATTGGACAAGTTCATAGGACCCATCCCAGCGTTCTCACGAGCCATTTGGTTATCCACGTGGAGACCAAGGTCAACCCGAATATTGTTCGAACCGTACAAATGGGTCCATGGATGCACAAGGTTGATGACGGACTTGAAGCACGCAAATCTGCTTGGGAGAGCTCTAGATCCTGGCAGGCCCAACACCGAATTTAGCCCCATATTATTCCCATACGACTAGGACTTGGACAGAAAGGAGCTAACTCAGGATTCCCCAGTGCGCGCCTTACCTCCGAGGACTTTGTAACTTTTGTGATGATTAGGATACATCGAGGTCTCGATGTACACATTGTTTTTTTTCACTCTTACTTGACCCACAAGAAATGATCAAGCGATCATCTATGCAGAGGCGAGAGAATATCGACGACGGTGAAGGCTATGTTGGGGGCGACACAAAGCAAACGATGACAAGCAAGCTGAGTCTAACATATCATAAGGCTACAGTTTGGAAGTTTGCGGTGAATCAATAGCGGGTTGGGAGGATGGAATCCGATGGGGGAAAGTAATGGGAAGCGGGGATGAAACGTTCAAGTGGCACATGACTCTGATGCTAAGTATGATCACTTCGTTATGATTTGTTGAGTCAACAATGGAAGGTATCGTAGGCGATCTCAAATGTGATACAAGGGGAGGTAGGAAAATAACGACACTGTATAACTGCGCTCGAAAAGTGTAACGAACGATGCAGTATTAAATTACCCAACCTATTTTGATCTTAATTTATTCCGAAGTTCTTCAGACACGACGCGCCACCTGTCTGTTAATCGAGGAGAGGCCGAACTTGAGGCTGAACTCTGGCGTGAATGGATGTAAATTCTGTTTTGTGGGAGCGCCTTCTGAAGCTCCGTCCACAAGTCGTCCTCCAGATTCGTGAGCACTTCGACATCAACCCCCACGGCGGGTGGGTTCCATGCGTACACCAGGCCATGAGTCCCAGGAAGCCCGAACTCATTAGATAACCGATCTTGAAGGAGCTTCGCAAGCCGGTAGCAGCACCAACAACACTTCTTGCTGACCCATGGAGGGGTCCATTATACTGGAATAGACTGGCAATACTCCATGGTATCAATCCTGGGAATCCAAATGAGGTCATTGTAGTCACTCACAACTGGCCTCAGAATGGACGAGACTGTGGTCCCATTGCTGCATATATTCTCAAGCATTTCCTAGACAGTGGCTTAGGTGGTTCCAACAACAACATATATTTCCCTGCCATTCCCTGTGGTCATGAACTTTGTTTGCAAATGTTGGGTGCTATCAGGGAGGCCTGTCGAATCTCTTGGGCAGACTATAACATGCTCACCACCACTCATCTACAAGAGGATGACATATGGACAACTTGGAACAACACTGCCTTTGTTGATGATGAAGATCTTACTGCGATGGAAAACGAAGCCTCTGGTCAGCAGTATGCACCTGTGGTCCAGGATCTCAACATTGTCTGTGCAAACTGTACAGTCTGCCATAGACAATCAGGAACTGATGAGTTGCTGGAGCTCCAAATTCCTAATGATGAATCCCCAAGAGATGAGGAAGGAGACATATATCAAGATGTGGACAATGACCTCATAGAAGATGATGATGAACAGGGAGATCTCTCTTCAAAATCAAAGGCCACACGACTGCGAAAGCTCTTTCAGTTACATCCAGATACCAGAAATGCTCGATGCAGAGACTGGATGCCTTCATGTGCTGTAAAGAGGAGAGTACAAGATGCAGACAAGCAAACCATGGAGTCTTCTTTGAATCAGCACAAGCATGTCAAGGACTGGTCACAGAGCACCATGTTTCGTTTTCCTCGACCCACTCCACCCATAGATCTTCCAGCATTTACAAAATTCCGATGGCTGGCATTTAATCGCCAGTTTGATGACTATGAGGATGCTCCCACCTATGAGAGCATGAAACCCTATCACAATCACTATGAATTTACCATAGAACCCTATTATCATCAGGGTATATGGACCATGTTCAGAGACTATGGTTGGAGGATCCTTCCTAGCTTCCATCAAATGTTCTATCTTGGAGATCCTCTTTATGTTCTGGATCATGTGATGGTGGTGGGCATGCCAGATGGCTATGACTCTGCTCAGCAAATCTCGACTCGGGTTACTGGTAGGCATCTAAACATATATATCTTAAGTATATCTGACTTATATCATTGTCCCAGGTAATTATTCCCTGGGACGTCTTCCACCCTTTGCTGTTGACTATCAGCAAAATGTCAAAGTTCATGATGTCTCTGTTTATGGTGCAGCAGAGATGCTTGCATTAGGAGAAGTTGATTCTAAAGCATCCTTTGATGCATTTGTCCGTGGTCGAAGTGGAAACTCTTATATCTGCATTGATCTCGAACATGATCATGTACCATTGGATTCTGCTGATGTCACTGTGTCTGCAGACATTGATAGTCTCATCTGGGTTACCTATCGACCTCGCTTTTGCAAGTTTGTTTCTATCTCTTTGGGTCCTGTCTTGGACAAGAAAGCACCCATCAACAAACACAACCATGTCTATGTCGAGATGCTGATACCACAATCTGAAGAAGATGCTGGAACATCAGGGGAGCGAACAGAATGGTGGTCAATGTCTTTTGCTCTCAGCTCTATTCCCCATACTTCCTTTGGCAATGTTGGCAATGGCTCAGGTGGTCTCAACATCTATATTTTCTTTCCTAGGATGATCCATCGTGACAGGCTATCTGGTCGATGAGCTACTACCATTCCAACAGAGGTCCTTGACTATTTCTGGACACATGTGCTACTTCCTGCAATCAACAGAAATGTAGAAGATGCTGCAGCTCCCTATGCTGCTCTCACTCTACCAGAGGTCAGATACAAGTCACACAAGGGTGGTGCCCGTCATCCAAAACCTGGGCATCCCAAAACTATACCTTTTCCTCCTAATGTGTGGGAGAATATCATTGAAACTGTTAAGCACCGTGGTCGGAGAGTGCTATGACGTGCACAACAACAACCAAACAAGAAGGGAGTATGCCGAAGGCGTCGAGGAAAGAGGAATAAGGCGCGCAAGAGGATATAGATGGCCGAAGGGCGGCGTCGAGGATACTACGGCAATAGGTGCTTACCGGGGTTTGAAGACCTGGAGACTCCTAGGCAATAGCATAGAGCTTAAGGGCCGATGAGGCGCTGAAGACTAGAGGAGAATGAACTATAATCGACTGAGGATGTACGGTACATGTGAGGAGATTATATACCTGCTACAAAGGGGCACGGACCATGTAAGTAAGCTAGCCCTAAAGTAACATGAGGTCTCCATGAGGCATTGGCAATGATGTCATGCTCAGTCAGCCTATGATGTCATGGTCTGGACCGATGACTAAGGATGTCAGGTGATGAGGTCTAGAACCAAGTCACATGACTATGAAGTAAGCAGGATAGGCACGGGAGAAGAGATAAGATAAAGGATAAGCACCAACCTGATAAGATAAGATAACCGGAGATCACGTGATCGGAACTCAGAAGAGTCATGTGACCATAAAGATAGAAAAGGGAACGTGCGGTTACTGGGAACTAGGAGGTGCAGACGAGATTCGCAACAGAAACCATACAAGAGATCATCCAGACAGAGCCAGAACGTTTTACTCTCTTTGGGTCCTTCTTTTTTGTTGTTGAAGCCAAAGGAATCAAATTATGGACAAAGACCTCCTCTCCACTCAAATCCCTTTTGATGGAGTTTCCTGCCCTAGACTGGAATTACATCACTGATCGCAAAAATGGAGAACTGGTCATTGATCTGGGCATCACCTTCCATCCAAACTGGACAGAGCCTTTAGTAGGCTTATGGAGATTGGAGCAACTAGAGGCATCTTTTGGAGCATCTGGATTTACTTGTGGCAACATTCATCATACCTGCACTCTGGGACACTATGGAGGCATTCAAGCTGAGATGACCCAGGAAAGAGCTCAAAGAACTCAGATATGCTTTAGGAGCGCATACAATCTGGCCTATGAGGCAGTTCATCCTAATGACAACTCTCCTATCTTTGTCATGGACAAGGATGCCTATTCTTGTAGTCCACAGTTCATGCAAGAGTGTAATCTTGCAATCAAGATGTATGAGGGCAAGGCCAAGGAACACTCCTATGGTGTTTGAGATGAATATAGATTGAGTGGTTTTGCAGCCATCAATTTTCTCCATAATCTGGACATGTTGGTATGTTCTTCTAGAATATTGTCATGATCTAATGTTATCATGCTAATGTTCTGAATAGGCTGAACGCTATCTAAAGTCCCAACCTATGCTTTGGATATCCTCTACAACCTGGTTCAGCTTCTTGGCCAGATGACTTAGGGAGCTGCAAAGTGCACAGATAAGATTTCGGCGTATTAAACCTCCTAATATGGGCATCTTGACTGGGATCATCTGCAATATGATCCGCAGCATCAGCAGCACACCTATCATCTTGGACTTTCATGTATGAGAGTCAATGGCCCTTCTCCGGTTCTCTGAGATCTGTGAGCGCTTTGGAATGTTTTTTCTCTTTGATCTGGATCTAGAACATATACCTTGCCTGCCGGAGATACAAAAACTAGATGATGCAAATGTCACATCTCTTGTTGAAGGCAAGGTTGGTGATCGTCAAATCACTTCCAAGCAACTATGGCCAGTATTACCCGTGGTGGATGAGCAAGATATCTATCCCATAGGTGACAAACCAACTTGGCAAGCTGTTGTCACTGCTATTGCTGAAAGG
>JBBPRP010000712.1:0-11198 GCA_038093135.1 Leccinum longicurvipes
CACGAAGACGGGGGCATCAACCGTGCTCCGAGTGGTGGAACTTTGCGGACGGGCGTTTGAGTTGGCAAACTTGAAGCAAGCGATGATTTCTGGCGGGCGCGTGATGATCATCACCGTTGATTTTTCGATCTGTTTCATCTTTCTGCAATTTAAAAAAAATGCGAGGCACAGTTATTGTTAGTTCCCTCCGAGATGGACGTGTGGGGGAGGTGACGCACTCGAGGATCTTCCGAAAGAACGACGGTTGCGGAGGGCCGTACTCGACGGATGTAAGCTTGAGAAATCTGATAAAGACTGGGAGCTCGTGGATCTCTTCCACCTCCAGATGAAGATTGCTAGACCATCCTGCACAGATGGCGACGATTTCCTAGCAGAGTAAAACAAAAGTTTCCATCACAACCAATGTCGACAGAGGAGGTCCGTGCCAGGAGGTGGCACGATCAATCGCGACATCGCACTGACTCGCACCCCACTGTCACTCTCGCGGCCAAAACGACTCACCTCGACGATTTCTTTGGTGCTCAGCTCGTCCAATACGTCCGCCATGCTTTTCCTCTTTTGCTCGATGCGAACCCCGATCCTGGCAAAGTTGAACGCAGCAAGGCCGCACGCGGAGACTCCCTGCGCCGTGAACTGGCTGGTACCCGCGAACGAGACCACCTGATCTTTTCCCATATCCAAGACCTGTGTGGACAGGCGCGCATCGCTTGGGACCTGTAATGGACCACCGGGAACGTGTTGGGCCCGCGACATGATGATGATGCAAGTATGGTGGTTGTGTGAAAGGAAGACAAAAGACTACTAAAGAGATTATCAATATTAGTGGGGTTGAGCTATTCAAGCCAACAGACGGACGCCCAGGTGGTGGCAACTAGGGGACAGTTGTTGAACATGGGGTAACAACCTAAACTGGAAGTAGGTGGGATGAATTTCATACTAATAGCTCCTCGATCAAATCGTCAACAGTCCATGAAACGTAAAACTAGATTGAAATCGAAAGCAAGGTAGTAGACGACGGACAAGACTGAAAACAATGCATGCATTAGTTTGCGAAGGTAAAATAGCACACGATCATAAGCAACTACATGTGTATCCAAGGTAAACATGTCTTCCGATATAAAAGTAGATCCACAAAAAATTAGCAGTGCGGAGAGAGAACGAATGTCATAACTCGAAGCATGAGTCGAAAGAAAAGAACGCTACACGACACCTAAAACGACAGTGGCTCTCAAACTGAGCTCCTTGGGTGCAGGCACAGGAGCCTTGACAGGTTGCCCATCCGCACCGACTTCGTTCGCCTCTTCCGATCGCAATGAACTCGACTTCCAGCCCCAACTCTGGCTGACGGAGAACACGTCTGGTACGCTCGTGAATCGTGTGATCGAGGACCCCGTTGTGCTGGCGCACAAGACGCAAAAGTAGGCGGACACGGACGAGCGCGGATCTCGGTAGGGCTGGACGGGGGCGATAGGAGGAGCTGTCGCCGGGGGCGCGTTCCCGGTTGATTGGTAGGACGTGGCGAGATTCGTCGAGGGTGGTGGGGAAGAGCCGGGAGTTACACTCCTCTGAAGGGGATAGAACGAAGGGGATCGATGGATAGTGGGCGACGAGACAGAAGAAAGGATCTGCTGTGGAAGTAAGGGTACTCCGTTATGGTTGCGCTCGCTTCGAGTGCCGGTTTCCACCGGTGCAGAGGGCGCAGGAATGGGATCGATACTGGATTGTCTGTGGAGATAAATACCCAGCTGGGTCCCTTTCTTGCGCACAACTTGGACATATACGTTGAACAAGTTACCCGCATACCATATGGTGTGCGAGTGTAACCGAGACTTTTCTTTGAGCGAATCAATGTCCCAAAATTCGACCGCAAAGCGGCAGGGAGGATATGGTGACCAACGAGCCTTTCCCGTTGCGTCGCTTGCGACACAGTCGACCGCAGTCTTTCGTTCTGCTTTGAGACCGAAAAAGTTTGCCTCGGACGTTGGAGCGCGCGATGGGGACTTGCGATCTGTCAACAAAGCAGGCAGATCAAATAACTGATCCATGGATGCACCTTCAATGCCGCTGCTGTCGCCGATGCGTAACGACGAGTCCTGCGCTACTGGATAGTAAAACCTATCCTTTTCGCTGACAATAGACTGTTGCTTGGGTGAGTCTGAGAGTCGCGAAAGAATCTCGGCCGTCGAAATGCAAAATCCCAGTTCATGATCGCGCGCCGGAGGTGGGGAAGAGGTCGGCGATGAGTTATTTCTGGGTCTGGAGGAGATATGACTGCGCAGCAATGACTGTGTCCAATGGGCTTCTTGCAAAACAGATATAGGAACGAAGGGTCGACCAGTCGTCGGAGAAATGTCTTGTGAGATTGCAATAATATCGTCAATGAGCTGTCAGAAAGTGTCAGAGAGAAGTATGCGGGACATGGGACGGGAATGACGTTACCATATTCGCATAATAGATACCATTGCGAAACATGATTTCCCAGTCCCTCTCTTCGTCTTCGTCGATTCCCTGCCTTCTTCGTAGCTCGACGACGGTGCGGGCCAGGTCATATCGCTCGCGCTCTCCCTTTACGAACAAAGCATCGGATGAAACGAGTTCGCGTATCCAGGCGGACGAGAGTCCACCTCTGGCCCATATCAGGGGGGTGCGGTGGGGGGATGTGGGGTGGGAGTCGTCTGTGGACGGCCGAGAGGGCAACGTGTCTGCGCGGCGGCGGCTGGCCATGGGCTGTGCTGGAACCGGTGGCAGGGGCAAGTCTCTCACGTGGGGTATTCTTTCCTCGTGTGAGAGCAGATCTGGCGCCCACCTTGAGAGCCAACACGCGGCGGCCTCGCCTATCTTGTCCGAGAGTGCGCCATAATTATAGGTGGGAGAGAAACTGACGGATTGGGAGGGCTCTGATCCTGAGTCAGACTCGGCCGGGTCCTCCTTTTGCACGTCGAGATCATGGAGTTTGTCAGCGAGGAGATCGTGGGAGTCCAAGGAGGGAGGGGAGGCAGGTTCGAGGATCTCTGCGATGTGTTCGAGGCCAACGGCCGCGTCAGGGTCCTGTTCTGTAGGAAAGTCTATGGGGGAACCTGTCGCGAATTGGAGGTACTGCACGACGGTGTAAGGACCGACGGTGTTAATGATATAAGAGAGGGCCTGCGATGCGAGAGAGGGGATGGAGAGGTAGACGGAGGTTGCGAGGAGGGAGAGAAGAAGGGAGGGAGTTGCAGGGTGGTGTGTACGTGGTATCTCTGAGGGCGGTGGGGGGCCAGGGAAGGAAGGGGTGAGGGGGTGGAGGGTGGTTGGAATAAGCGCGGGGGAGACGTGGAGAGGAGGACCACCGCCATAGAGTCGTGCAATGCATATCCTAGACGAAATAAGCACGAGGGAAGGAAAGAGGAATGCGCACGTACTCGAATGCTATCGACGGATGAGATGATGAATGAAGCAGATAAGGGGGAAGGGCGCACCTGGACGTGTTATATTGGGGTCATCGAATGCGATATCGACGTGCTGGGTGCCAGGCGAGCCGGTGGACTCGAGAAATCCGGCAGTGAAGAGAGAGGCAAAGAATCCCTGGGTGGATATGAAGGTGAGCGGGAACAGGGGCAAGAGGAAGCGGTTGAAGACGTACGGATTGGATGAGTACGATTCTGTGTAGTTTGTATCTAGCAGCCCAGTTTGAAGCTGCTTTGACGTTGAGGACGACGTCTGGAGTGCGAGCGTGTACGAGAGAAGCGTAAATGTGCTGTTGGATATGTGCTGGGGACAGACTCTGACTCGGGGAGGACATGGAAGATCACTTGAAAGTCTACCACTCGCATGGCCACCTCAAGATTTTCAGTCCTCTCCGCTTCTTCACTCTCATCCGCAGAACATCTCTCACCGACTTCCTCCTCCTCACCCCGTTTCTCACTCTCCTCAGCGCCCTCCATCGCTACCACACTCGCTCCACACAGGCCCGCTAACCGCCCAAACATCTATGATCGCCCCCTCAACAAGTCACGCACAGCAGAGATATCCGCCTCTGCATTCGCCTTTCTCTTCTCTGAGGTCGTCCAGTACACCCAGAAGCGCGTCGGTGGCATAAATGACCTCGAGCGCAGGCTCAACACCCTCGGATACCGCGTCGGCACACGCGTCCTCGAGCTCATGGTCTGGCGTGCAGAATCATCCTCAAAGACACCCAAGCGCGAGATCCGCTTCCTCCCTGCCCTCATGTCCATCCACACTCAGGTATGGCGCGCCGTCTTTGGCAGACCCGCGGACGCGATCGAGAAGAGCGTCGAGAATCAAGACGAATGCGCGTCTGTCTCCCTCGCCTTTGCCGTCCTCTGACCTCCCACACAGACATGATCATCGACAACGATCCTCTCCTAGAACGTCACATATCCGTCCCGAGGGATCTCTCCACCCTCAGCTGCTCCTCATTTACCGCAGGCATCGTCGAAGCCGTTCTCGATGGTCTCGGTTTCGTAAGCATCCTCCTCTTTTCACGTGCGTTCCCCTCATCCCCCACAGCCCGCCAGGGTGACCGCTCACAGCACCCCCACCCAGCAATACCCGTCCCGCACGACCATACTCATCAAGCTGGAGCAGTCCGTGTTGGAGCGAGAACAATTACTCAAGTAGTCGTGCCGTTATCGTACTATCGTAAACCTCCTTTGCCTCAGATCCAACCCCACGCTTCCCTGTTCACAAGCTTTGAGTTGAGGTGAAAAATAAACAGGTGGGTAGGGTATAAGACAGGTAGTGCCCGATGATCTGCATTGCCAGCAAGAAGGGAGAAAGAAGATTTGAAAGTGCATCAAGTGACCCGGATAAAACGTCGAGCAGGCGCGTACGAAGAGGGGACTGCAATGACGCCGGACGAGCAGAGCCTTCGGCGTTTCACTGGTCCTTCGGGCGGGTGAAACTCTTCACGCTTGACGTGGGTAGGTGTCGCAGTGGGCTCCTCACCGGTGATTCACTGCTTGTTCAGCCGATCGAGAGCTTTCGTTACGCATGTCATTAGTCGACACTCTACCCTTATCTTTATCGTCTTTGCCTCTTCCTGCAGGCTGCAGAAGGGGACGGGGGTGTCGAGAGTGGGACAGCGAAGACTTCACACTGCTTGAAGAAGTCTGCAAACTTTAAGCACGCCGAGTCTGGTGGTGGACGACCTGTCGGAAGGTAGCAGGATAGCTTGGATAGTAGGAGATTTGTGTCCGTGCAACTAAAACTAGTCCGAACAGGTCCATCTACATGGACATCGACGGTTGGCGCTGCCTGGCGATGATCTTCGCTCGGAGTGCGAGAAGGAGGTTCACCACCAGAGCGATCAGACCAACAACTTGAAGCTGCATGAACTCCGAAAGGTTGGTTCATGTCCGGAAATGCGCGCGATCTCATGCCAATCGATACTCTCGAGCCAATTTATGGAAACACCTTCCCGATGAAATGGTTGGGTGTGTCTAGAGTCGTGATGAGATCCCATTCCCGTGACAGATGACCGACTGCCAGTGGTGGTTTGCACTACTCAGGGACGGAATAAGCCGAGAATGTTCTCAGCTTTGGTTAGGAACAGGTGAAAATTACATAAAATGTAGTAGTCACACTAACTTTGGGCCCGGCTACTTATTTTCAACTTTCAGGCAAATGAAATCCATCATGTATGTATATGATTTGCTTAGAATGTGATAGTACATGTCATGGCTGCAATTCTTTGTTGTACAACTTTTTTCTGGCTCATTTATGAAATTATGATCTACTTTCTCTCAACTTGAAGCAACTTGAAGTTGATAGATTGACTTTCATACTACTAAAGAGATGACTTCATGGAATTGCTAATAAAAAAAGAGTTGTTATGACATTCAATAATATAAAGATATACTTAACATACTCATTCGATTTTGAAGAATGACATTCAAGACCATTTCTACTCTGTCTTCCTTAGATGCTCTTTTGTACTGTTTATAAACTTCTTTCATGGCTAATTTCACTTGCTTGGGTACTTGTGATGCCTTGTACTTTTCAGCAGCAGATAGAACTGGCTCAGAAACTTTTTCATAGAAAAGATAGAAAGAATGCTCCAGAATAAGCAATATATCTATAAAGCAATAGAGTAGTAGTCTATTGTTTTTATTTCCAGGAAAACTTATGAAGGGAAAAAATATACCAATGTAAGTTTGAAGAATTTGCTGCCATGTACCAAGGTTTATCTATGGGTTTCAATCTTATGCTGATACAGAATAAATTTGATGATAAATTTACTGTGTTATTGGATGACAGAATGAGAGTGTCTGACATAGAAATTTGAGGCTAAAAATGATGATGTAATCAGAAGACAATAGAAAATGAATTCACACACTGTATTATTATGAATAATCTGATAGTAAATTGGGAATTATAAATCAAAATTATGAAATAATAAATAAAGATTCACTGTCTAAAAATGAAAATGAGATACACAAATCCATGTATACAATGAATACTTACAGACTAAAATCCATAAAAATATAAAAGGAACAATTTGATTATACATCAGAGACTAATGATTTACCACAATAATAGTGAAAACTTACATCCTATAAATGACACAACAATAGTATGTGTAGATATTGTTGTAGAAAATGACATGCAATAACTTACAGCCTTTGAATTATAATATAATCTGTAAAAATTCTTTTACAAATAATATGATACTTACCTCCTATATGAGAAATGCAAAATAATGGTTATCAATATAATGATATACAAGTATAGTTTCAATGTAAAATCCACCTGCTATATAACAAGATTACTATGATTGCCAAATGAAAGACATAGTATGACTCACAGTCTGCAATAAACAAAATATAGAAAAAGGTGAATATAATATAATAAGAATATTGTGAAAACTTATAATATAATGCAAAACTTACCAACTAAATAAATTATGATAAGGGGTTAAGTATCCATTGTTATTCATCTCAAACCTATAATGTGATAAAGAACATACCATCTGCACATGGGAAAACAAAGCCAAAAACAATAGATGAAAATGCACAGATTAAATTATTACCATGAGAGATATTTCATCATATGCAACTCACATTCTGTTATTTCCAGGGTGAAATGAGAAAGAAATGAATGTGATATAATTGATATTATAAATAATATATAATTCACATCCTGTCATTTTCAGAGTAGAATGAAAGATAAATGGATATGGCATCATCAACTTCACCACTGGATTGTTCCACAATGCATGTTAAGCACCGAGGTTGGAGAGTGCTATGACATGCACTGCAACAACCAAACAATGAAGGAGTACGCCGAAGACGTCGGGGAAGAAGGAATGAGGCACGCGAGAGTATAGACGGCCTAAGGGCGGCGTCGAGGATACTATAGCAATAGGTGCTTACCGGGGTTTGAAGACCCGGAGACTCCTAGGCAATAGCGTAAAGCTTAAGGGCTGATGAGGCGCTGAAGACAAGAGGAGAATGAACTATAATCGACTGAGGATGTATGATACATGCGAGGAGATTATATACCTGCTATGAAGGGGCACGGACCATGTAAGTAAGCTAGCCCTAAAGTAACATGCGGTCTCCATGAGGCGTTGGCAATGATGTCATGCTCAGTCAGCCTATGATGTCATGGTCTGGACCGATGACTAAGGATGTCAGGTGACGAGGTCTAGAACCAAGTCACGTGACTATGAAGTAAGCAGGATAGGCGCGGGAGAAGAGATAAGATAAATGATAAGCGCCAACCTGATAAGATAAGATAACCGGAGATCACGTGATCGGAACTCGGAAGAGTCACGTGATCATAAAGATAGGAAAGGGGACGCGCGGTTACTGGGAACTAGGAGGTGCGGACGAGATTCGCAACAGTGACCAGATAGGGTCCGATCCATTTCTCTGTTAGTTTATGTGAGGGTCTGGTGAGGTGTAGGTCGTCTGTGCTTAACCAGACCAGATCTCTGATAGAGTATAATGGGGCTTCTATGCAGTGTTTGTCAGCTTTTCTTTTCATTGCTTCTTGAGTGGTTTTTAGATTATTTTTGGCTTCATTAAGCGCATCTTTGGTATTTCTGATGAAGTCCATGGCAGAAGGTGCCATACATGTGTGTTTTTCAAATCCGATGTGTGGAGCATACATATGTTCAAGTGAGTTCGAACAGGGATTTCTTCATAGAAGACTGCTGCTTCAAATTGTATGAGAACTGAGCCAGGGCCAGCCAATCTGCCCAGTCGTTCTGATTCTCAGCAGTAAACAGGTGGAGATACTGTTGCAGATCTCTATTCATCTGCTCTGTTTGTCCATCTATTTGAGGGTGATATGTGTTTGACATTTTTGTTTTAATTTCCAGGGATTCACATGTGTCCTGCATGACTTGGGAAGTGAACTGAGGTCCGTGATCGGATACAATAGAGCATGAGAGGCCGTGATGCTTCCACATGTTGTCAAGGTACAGCCTTGCTGTTCCCAGGACATTAATGGTTTTAACCATGGGAATAAATTCAACTTCTTTGGTTAGTTGGTCCACAACTACCATTATTGAATCAAATCCTTTGGAGACTGGAAGATCTGTGGTAAAGTCCACCGTGATATCTTCCCAGGGTTGTTCTGGAATTTCCAAGGGCCTAAGAAGACCGCTTGGCAGTTGATTTCCTGTTTTCATGCACACACACCTGGTGCAGTGTGAAATGTATTCTTTTACATCATTGAGTATTTTTGGCCACCAATAGGAACACTGGATTAACTCCGCTGTCCTTGCAGCTCCGGTGTGTCCTACTATTGGTGTGTCATAATGTGCAGTGATTATTTTCATGTGCATTTGTGCTTCTTCCGACATGAATAGTGCCTCGTGTTTCCATAGGAATCCTCCGTGAGACACGAGTGAGTGTTTTTCTAATAGTTCCATGATTTTTGTTTCAGATAGGAGATTGAGCATGTTTTTAATGGTTTTAGACATTTCATCTCCATCGTCTGTTATGGTTATAGTATTTCTTATTCCAGTGGAGCTGAATCCTGAGGCACCATGGTCTGTGGTAGTGAGGGAGGAAACTTCCATCAAGGTGGGGGTAAGGATGCATTCAATGATTAATTGGGCTATCTGTTCTCCTTTCTTGACTTCGAAAGTTTCATTTCCATGATTGAAGAGAAGTACTTTCACTTCTCCTTGGTAATCAGAGTCTATTACTCCTGCTCCTACATTGATTCCATGTTTTAGGGCTAGTCCACTCCTAGGTGCAATCCTTCCATAGGATCCTTGTGGAATGCTCATGGCAAGCCCTGTTGGGATAAGCATTCTTTCCTTCAGTGGTATTTTTAGTTCTTCTACTGACGTGAGATCGAAGCCTGTGGCACCATCTGATCCTTGTTCTGGGATTTTGGTGTCCATGTGTGTTTTTGTTATTGGTATATCTGTTTTTGTTATGGCGTTTATGTGATTTTCTAGCAGAAGAAGGGTGATTCCTTTGTTATTGTTCTCTATTCCTTCCACATGATCTTCTCGTCTACTGAGAGCGTCTGCTTTCGTGTTTGTGCTTCCTGGTTTGTATAGGAAGTCATAGCTGAATCGGGATAGATACTGTGCCCATCGCACTTGTCTTCAATTCAGGTCTTGTGATTTCATGAAATATTGCAAATTGGTGTGGTCACTCCATATTTTGAAGGGTAGCCTTGCTCCTTCTAGATAGTGACGCCATGTTTCCAGGGCTTGTATGATGGCAAGCATTTCTTTATCTACAATGGAATAGTTTCATTCTGACAGAATGGAGTGTGACATATATGCCACTGGGTGCCATTTGTTTTCTTTTTCTATAGATAGTACCACACCTGTGGCATAATCCAAAGTGTCGGTTTCTAAGCAGAATTTACAGTCTATATCTGGGAATGCAAGGACTGGGGCTATCATGAATCAATTCTTTAATTCATCGAAGGCCCTTTGTTGTTCTTCTTTCCACTCAAATGGCATATCTTTCTTTAGTAAGTCATTTAGGGGTTGCACCATCTGCAAGTAGTCTTTTATGAATCGTCGGTAGAGGTTGGCTAGTCCGAGGAATGACCTAACCCCTTTGAGGTTGTGAGGCGCTGGCCATTCTATTATGGCAGAAACTTTGTCTTTGTCCATAGTGATGCCAGTGGTGCTCACAGTCATTCCAAGGAATTCTACTTCTTTGACTGAAAAGGTGTATTTTTCAGGTTTTGTGAAGAGGTCATTTTCTTTCAATCTCCGCAAGACTTCTTTTATAATTTTATTGTGTTCTTCTTGGTTATCTGTTTTGGTAAATATGAGAATGTTGATGATATAGACAACCACGACATCTTCCATGTCCGTGAAGATTTCATTCATCATGGATTGGAAGGTGGCAGGCGAATTGCATAGTTTGAAGAACATTACTAGAGGTTCAAATGACCCTCTATAGCATATGAAGGCCGCTTTCCATTTGTCACCTTTCTTGATTCGGACATTGTTGTATCCCCATCAAAGATCTATCTTAGTGAACAGTTTTGCTCCGATGAGTTTGTCCACAAGCTGTGAGATCAGGGGAAGTGGATAATTATTTTTAACCGTGTGTTCATTTAGGTATTGGTAATCCTGTACCATCTGCTTTCATCTGTCTTTCTTTGGTACAAAGAACACAGGCAATGTTTGGGAGGATTTAGAGGGTCTTATGTAACCCTTCTGCAATTGATCATCAATGGAGGTGGAGACTTCTTCTTGTTCGACTGGGGATAGGAGGATTAGATGTTCCTTCTTTGGTTTGAACATGTCCTTCATATCTATCGCATGATTCCATGGTTTTTGTAGTGGCATTCGGGTGGATTCTTTTTCAGAGAATACTGACAGATATTCCTTATACTGTCATGGGACCTTTTCTAATGGGTCTGCCTGTTTCTCCTTTTGTGTTTCTATTGCTTTTATGGTTTCATGTATCTGATATTGAAGATCTTGTTCCTGCTTTTCTTGGAGGTGTAGGAACACTGGTTTAGATTGTAGTGCATGGCAGTGTGTAGGGCATTGTGTGAGACAGACCATTCCTTTAGTCCAGTTGATTTCAGGGTTGTGGCATTTCAGCCAGGTATATCTGAGGATCATTTAGTTCTTTCCTAGATCTGTTACTTTGGCTGTAATGCGTTCTCAATGTCCTTTGTATTCCATAACCAGTTCTGTGGAGTGAGTAATCCTTCCTGCGGAATTCTTCGTTCCATCCACATTATAGACTGATGTGGGG
>JBBPRP010000713.1:0-11181 GCA_038093135.1 Leccinum longicurvipes
TGGACGGTGGTCGATGATGATAAGGCTTCACGATACCTTTGTAAGGTAGTGGTTCTCTTCGAGGGCGCATCTGGCTTGTGCGCCCGTCGACCACCTGGTGCGTCAGTAGAGCCACTGGAGCGCGGCTCAAACTTATCCTCTTGACAGGACAACATTGAACAGTTGAATGAGAGACTCCGAGAGACAGTGCCAGGAAAGCGCGGAGCATCCGAGTTATATTACTAGTATGCACATGTACTTACCACTTATGAAAAAAAAAGCTCCCTAATTTTGCGACCGAGAACCGCCGGCAACGTAACATGCACCGCAGGTCTCGATGGTGCTAATTCTGGAAGTAATGAACCGTTGCCATATACACAACGTGGTTAGCACACATTCAACCATCCACCTAAACCTTTCAATGGTCTGACTATTTGAATCCAACTGACGGGGCCCCAGGGTTCATTTTCCAGTAACTTTTAGCTGCTCAATGCGATATCCATTAGTTACTACTTACAAGTAATAATTGGCGCTCAACTTATCTGCACACCCCAGCCGAGCCAGAGAGGCTGTCTTTAAATCCGCCAAGTTGAAGTACCCTTATAACGTAACGGCAGCAGTGAGATTTTGCTCCTTTCTTGAGCTCAAATTGGCTCGGATAAGTCCAAAGCAGTGTTAGAACCTGACCCAGCCAAAGTTGAGAACAAAATATGCTGGAGTTGGGCTCTGCCAGATTCTAGGCAGCGGCCTTGGGTGCCTCCGATTGGAGTAGTCCCAGAAAAATGTATTGTAAAGACCTAAGTTAATTGAGAGTTTTGATTGGAGGAGCGGCCCGAGTGCGTCAAGCGTGACGTTATTTGAAGCCAGCTTTCAACTGATAGGATGAAGTCACCGTCGTTTGACTCACTATAAGACGTAGAACCTCTCCGAGTGATCGGATCGGGCCTCTCAAATTTAAAATAAAGTCAATTAAAAAAAAAATAACACAAGGGACCCTTGCATGCACGGGCAGCTCGGGCTAAGGTACGGCACGTTTTGGAAGTTCAAATTCAATCTCAAAGTATTGGGGCATAGTTGGGAGAGACTCGGAGACGCTTCCGGAGCCCACATCCGAGGAACTCTTACATGTGGGAGCCACCACCAGCTCCCTCCCTCATATTTTGCACATCTTTCTGAGTATACAAAGGGTACACTGCGTCATATTCTCTCACTTCGGGTGTACCCGTCTTGCCCGCCGACATTGGACAACATTCTCGCTGAGGCCGGTAACCGATGATAGTGCGTTTCTTGAAGCAACCTGACTCGTTTATCGGTCCCAACAGTTTACGCACAATACTCGAACAATGATGCTTTCATGTGAGTGCACGCAACGAATGTCCATAGATTATTACACACACGCAAGATACCGTAGATTATGAGCTATGACTACATCAACTAGTTTGCCATCAACCCTTCACTGAATCATTATCTGCTGTGGTTGTTGTTCAGGAGCCGCCTTCGGAAACGACACACTCAGCAGTCCGTTCTCCATCTTCGCCTTCACATCCTCAGCCTACCATTTCCATCAGAATCACATTCCAAGGTGATATCAATGGTCCACGTACCTTTGTGCCAAAGGGAAGTTGTAATGTCCGCGTGAACTTGCCGTATCGACGCTCGCGAACAGCGTACCCAGTCCCCTCTCGAGCAGTATCAGCCGTAGATTCTCCAGAAACCGTCAACTGGTTCTGCTGGAGGTTGATTATGACGTCCTCCGGCTTAAGGCCGGGAAGTTCAAACGTTGCTGTCACATCGTTCGAATTCTCCGACTCCTTTACGTCCACTCTGCAGGAACGAGTGCGTTGAGTAAATGGGTGGAATAGAACATATGTAAGACCGTCTTACCTTGGACAAAACGAATCAAGGCGTTGTGTGGTGTTAGTGCAGGCACCTCCCACTTCGAGGGTGCGGGAAGGCCAGAAACGAGCATTGAACGCGTCATTGAAAAGACGGTCGAACCTGGTGTAGGGGTCATAGTGGAAACGAATCAATGACGCCATTATTGGAGAGAAGGCGAGAGATGAATAGAGGTGTTTGGGCAGATGTAGAAATCGCGTTTGGTGATTTAGTTGAAGAATTCTGGGCAAACATCGTTTGCAAGGGGGTATTTATATGGTCAAAGCACCTAGTCCGCAGACTTGAGCGAAAAATCGAGAGGTTTCGAAACGTTCTCCAGTGGAGTATTGATGGTTCGGTGCGCTTCGAGTGGCTTCTAGCGTTGAGTTCCCATTTTAGAAAGGTTACCAATATTGACACCTATTTGGATGATGTTCAGAAAGGTAACCATTCTCCCTACCAGTTCGATCACGTCATCGACAAGACCGGCCTTAGGCTCGTCGATCATGGACTCTTGTCCTGCGCTTTTCCTCTCCATTATGCATTCGGTTTAAAAATCCTTTCATTTTTGAAAAGTGAAGAATAAAGCTTACATGCAAGTGAGCTTTTTCGAGTCGAAGCTAATTGTCCTCATGCCAGAATACAATTCAGCACATGCAATCTAGTGAGAGCAAAATCTCAAGGAAAATAATGGAGTAGCCCATGTAAAGCAGCACCGCGAAAATCATCAAGATTCCTTGATTATGACATGTTCCGTCTGTTCCTTGCTACGTTAGCCATCCGTGCTCTCTCTTTTAATCCTTTTGGAACTTGGAGATTACTGACGCGGTGTCCTGGCTCGACCATTTACAGCTGCAAGAGAGACTTCAAAGAGCCGCAAGACTCATATGATTCGAGGTCAAGTTGAATGATTTGAGGACGGTCGAGCAAGTTGAACGACTAATACATATTTCTGTGGCAAAGTTAATGTCGTGTACAGTATACTTCTAAATTAGCTTGGGGTAAGCACATCATGCCATGTGATTCGCAGAACTTTGGTCTAACCGGTAAGATGGTTCATCTTTCGGTGGATCAGACAAAAAAGGATAAGAGGTCTCAGACTACGGGCGCTTCTTCATGGACCCTGACCAGCGCTAATAATTTTGCAGCACTCGGAGATTCTCCGGCCCGGACTTCGTATACCTCGACCTTCAAGTGCGAGGGCCTCGAAACTTCTATAGACAGTAGGAAGCTCACCGGTAGCTCAGCCCGGGCGTTAGGCCAAAGTGTTTCGACTCCTCCTGGACGGCCCTTTTCGTTGTGGCACAGCAACGGACGATAACTTAGCTGTGCCAATCTCGGACCCCACCGAGCGTTTGCACCACGCCACGCGTCTTTTACCCCCGACCACCATCTTCGACTGTCAGAGAGGAAAATACATGGTATCTTCGGGGGTCTGACAATCGTTTTACATCTTTCTCTTCGCATGCACGTGGCTCACAATTCCAGTTCGTCGGTGGGCGGCAACGACGCGTCAAATATGTCGTCCTGTACGCCGCTCGCGCTTTGATGATGAGTGTCACACCTATTGTCTTCCATTTTTGTAAGGCTTCCCGCTCACCCAACTCCCATCCATCCATTATCCGCGTCATGATGCTCAGTGCCCGCTTTGGTCGGCCGGTCACTTTCCTTTACGCTTTGACGACAATGGTGGTCCACATCCACAGGAGTTCTTGATCGTATAAATTCGAGGATGAGTCCCCATATTCTACTCGTCATTCCTTCAGAGATCATTCTATCTTCCTCCACACCGAGCAGAGCTCGAGAATTCTATCTGCCCCATTCCACTGTCCCTTAGCCTTTCGTATCTAGAGATGGATTATGTTAACCCTACCAGTCTCTACCACCACAATAATGGTGTAGGTTCTGGCCAGGTATGTGACCTTGCGTTCACCGAGCGTCCTTTTTTGATGACTCCCTCTGACAGTACTATGCCCACATCGGTAACCCTCCTACCCATCCGGGAGCCATGCATGCCCCAATGCCACAATATTATATGCTGCCAGATCAGCGCCGTATTGAACGTGTGCCGCGCTCCCTGCACTTCAGTCCCCCTTATGAAAGCATCCCAGCCGTAACCTTCAGTGTTAACGGTTGGGCCGGGGTTCGTGTGAAGGATATCCTAAAGGACACAATCATCGTCGACTCTCCGAACGACCCAGTGTTCGTTGAACACGGGTGGAGGACTGTCGTACTTAACCTTGAGGTATGGACAGCAATTCATCCCCGCGACTGTTGTTCTCAAACCGATATCAGTGGCCGGGCTACGATTGCAAGAGTTCAAGTAACCCCATGACATCGAGGATCGATGTGCGCCCTGGTGGGAGGGATATAACACGTCAAACTCTAGCCAGGGAGATTTGTGGCCTGTTGTTCAGTTTCCATAAGGTTATTTGTGTGAGTGTTTGTTCACTTCTGTCAACGCGTTTACCCCTGACGAGCTCCTTCCAAACAGAAATATCCTATTTCTCCTGGATGGGAGAAATGGGGAATGACGGCTGGTCCGGAAGGTATTCGCGTGACTGACATCGTCTTGCTTTCGATCCATTATTACCGAAATGTTTGGGTCCCCGAGTTTTATGTGATCGAATAGGGGACTCGAGTGCACTTATAACCCATCCATTCCTTTTTCTCTTCATTCTTCTACGCATTTCTGTGTTGTTGGATGTTCATACGTTATTTGTATCTCATCTATATCATTGCATTTTTAACATTCCTACGCTTTCTGGGCATATGGTTCTCCTTTTTGTTCTTGCATCGCACATTCATACATCCATCCCATCGCATTCTAGGCACTAATTGGCATTACTTCCCAACTCTACCATACGCATGTAGACTTAGATGTAGAAGTGGTCACGCAACACATTTTCGTTCATTTATCCTGAAACTTTCAGGGAAGGCGTATACTAGTCAACAGTAAACAAAGTGAAAGGCAGATGGGGGTATTCAAGTTGAACACGTCACCGATAACAACGCGCTCGGTCTGAATTGACTTCAAGGGACATAGGGTAGAGAAGCGCGATTCTTTCCCAGGTACGGATGCCTGCACTGCTTATTTTCATAACACGCGCACGATGACTCAGGGCGTATGTATGTAGATTTGATCTCCATCGACAGAGTCTCGATCGCTCTCATCGGCGCACCGCCACTTTGAATGTACCATTCAAGATATCACACTTTATACCAATAATAGAAAACACCATTCCATTTTTGAGATTCAAAGTTATAAATACATCATGGGGGTTGTTTTGATACTAGTTCCATTAGTCGCGAAACTGATACTAGAGACCATTCCTGCTTTGGATGGAATTGCAGCTCCGATCATTGCACACATCATGGATGCACAGTGCACGCAGTGAATCAAGTCGTTCTGCCACGGTCTGCTGGCGAAGACACAAGAGCCCAAATGGCCGATAAGCTGATGTTGTTCGTGCGCGCGACGAGGCCATGACTACTTTCGCATGGATCGCACGGCTGAGGTTCGATGTGTGTGTGGATGAGACCACTCATATCTCCGTCGGACTCTAAAATGACGAAAACCACAGCACGTTGCATCCCTGAAAATTTCCCCTTGTCTGATCGCCCGTCTAGATCCGTGGCGCTGTACCAACGCCTCAACTTGCTATACTCAAATTTACATGTACATATGGCAGTTTACTCGCCGTGGCGGCCCTACCGATCGTTATCGCGTGTTCGAGTTCGAGGCCAACATCAATTTACAATACAAATTTAATCGCCTGGTGGTCTACACTGCTACGACTACATTATCCAGAGTACATTAAAAGGGAATGATGACAAAAGGTATTGTAATCCTTCATCTGGGATGACCCAAGTGATGCTCACGAACGTGTCGAACAAAGCTCTGGCGTTTGATCCAACTGTAGCACCCTTCCCACAGACAGCAGAGCAGTACGTCTCTACCCAATTTCCGAATACCATGTGCACGCCTGAAATGTGCAGATACCATTTCGCATGTAATCTGAGCACCACAGACTTCAGGGTTATCAAGCCCAGTCCATTTGCACGTGACCATTGCTGAGCATGAGTGGCCAGCCAAAGGCATAGCCCCAATATCGATATCGAAGGGGTGCTGATTCGTCGTCGTGGTCGCGGAGTTGTAATTCTAGAGATGAATTGATGAGACCGAAAGATATCGTGGCGAAAGAAATGACGACCATGTGATTGGTGCCAAACAACCTGTCCGTTTCGCGAAGTGCGTTTCGGCACATCGGGCAAACAGGTTGAGACACGACTGTGAGAGTAGGGGGAACGGGGAACGGGTGAAAATGCGCCTCGGCTGGCTGTCCATATGCGGAATCTTGTCTCCACTGTTGGGAACATCCAGTGAGGGTATTGGAGGAGCATAAATCGTTCTTACATTCTCTATGACTACGCCAAGAACATGATTGTCCGCAGTTACGCCGCCGTGCTGTGAACGTACCTTTACTAAGAGTCTGTATCAAAGCTCGAATGCAAAAACTCACAGAAAGAACTGGGCCGGTGCCAAAGTTATGACCGAAGTGGCATTGGTGTGGACTCGGATAGAACATGATGATACTGATGGGGGAATGCGATGGGGCTGCAGGGGTGACTGTTCTAGAGGCCATATATGCCACTGCGGGCACTTCAAATTTTTATGCCTGACTGCAACATGATTCTTCATCCGGATACGCAGAATCGAATGACAAGTGTGAATGGATCTATGATTTGGCATTATGGTTTGGCATTATGGTTTGGCGTTATGATTAAAAACATGCTTTATATCACCTCATGGGCCACGGCTCGGTTCTCTAGCCTCCAGTCCTGGATTCTGGCTTATCTAGGGCCTAGGCCCCAAAACATTGACGCTGGGAGGTTAGCGGTGTGCAACGGAGCTCATTGGAGGAAATTAGATACGTAATACCGTCTGAATTCTCTTGAGGGAGGGAAAAAAATATCAGGTGTACTATTACAGTAACCAGCGGGATAGAATATATTACGTTACCACTTGGGTATATCCTCCACAGCCAGCCAGTGGCGAACAGTCCGTGAGGCTCAAGCAGAATGAAAGCACGCCATTCTTTTTTTTGTCAGGCATCAGCGCTTTAGCCCTCGCTTGCTAGTCCCTGGTCGGATGCCCGCTGGCTTTGACGTACATGAAAACCATTTCAGACTCCAGTGAGGGGGGGTTATTGAAGCATGGTGCATTGCCATGAACCTAATTAACTAGTGTGGTAAGTAAAATAATTGTGCATCACGCATCCGGCGGATTCCGCGCCCGTCATAAATAATAAATCCATTACCTTTCTTTTTTCGATGACAAAAAACCGATAGACTGTGATGCGTCACTTGTTAGAGATTTGCGGTAAGTAAGCTCCAAATACGTAGGTTTTGGTGGACTTCGACTTATTATCTGCGAACAAAGGGGGGTCTGGGATCCGACGGGCCAGATCACTTCCATCCGTACCAAGTAATTAACTCCAATATTGATTTCTTTTAAGTTCCGCCGCGACACATTGTAGTGGGGTGGCGCCACACCGCCAGCAACAGAAGCGGATTTAGGTCCAGCAAGAGGCAGCAGATGTCCGCGTGGGAGATATGCCGAGGAAATAGAGGACATGGTCGAGCTTATTCATGTCCATGGATCTGTCGAGAGTACCCACTGCCTCGTGTCTCATCGATCTCATCCTGGCTTTGTTCAACATTGTACATGGACATCGGGAGTGAAAATTTGATAGATTTCCGAGGGGTTAGCAATGTACCGACTTGAAAACACTTTGCTGGTATTTAAACACTTCAACTTGACCATTCACCAATCACAAACTTCGAAGTGACAATTCTATGATATCTTGATACCTTGACCTGCATGAAATCAATAGCACCTGCGGTTTGATTTGCAGTACCACGAGGTTCCGGTTCGACCAGGTCTGGTGAGCAATTAAATTCCAAAAAGTGCTAGGGTAAGGGGACTGAACACTTCATGGTTAGACTGTTGCTCGTCACGCATCAAACGGATATCCTGTAGATGTAATGATCACTAGAAATGGTATTACTTTTTATGACAGATAAAGTCATGCTAGTTGATCGGATTACATTGCCTCCAATCCCTAGCCAATCAGCGATGCTATGACTTGCAACCCACCACGTTATCCTATCCCCGTCCCCATCTGCATATCAATGATGTTCTTGTGGTAGCCTATTCGAAATATATTCAAACCCAGACACAAAAGGATGGCGCCAGATGTAGTTCTGGGCACATTGTATTATCGTGTTTGATGGGAGAAGAGTGGCAGGCACTCCCTGGAGTGCTCTCTCTCTGGAAAGCAAACACGCAAAACTGACTGCACTGATACGGATGGATGATCGATGAATGGGGATGCGATGATGTGGGAGGTCGCCACTGGCAGCACTGGGCGGAGATATGTGTGGGAAGGGAGGAAAGGTCGCGAAGCTTCTGCAAAATAGGTAATAAGCAAGCTATACATACAATCATGCAGCGGACTTCCAACTAACTCAACGATATGTTCATAATCTCTAACCAAGCAATTTTTAGTCCCTCCGGCGAGTACTATGTATATCAAAACTTGAACCCACCGAGACCCCACTGGCATGTGCATCAGTATTTACTCCCAACACTTACCGCGAATCAAGGATGCGATCTAGTACAGAAATTTTCAAAGACATTTTTGAAACCCGCACTCCGGAGCAGCCTGAGTAAGTACCAGTATGGGCCGGTCACCTCTTGATCGCAATAATTTGTAGGTCTCCAACTCTTGCCTTATAACCCCGAGGATCCTCAAGCAGCATCACCCAGCGCGGGATCGATGACGCTAGAGTAGTAAGGTGGGAAGAAAAAGAAGAAGCAGTGTGACCGGAGCGTGTGACCGGAGCCCGGGTCAAAGTCGCGTTCTATGGTATGAAGGAGGGGGGGCAAATAGTAGTACAGGCTGAGTCAGATTCTGCACAGCTTCGATTTTCGATTCGAGAGGGTGACCGGGACCGACTTGACAGTCATGCGGTCCAAGCATGACACAAGGATGCACATACCCACAGGAAGCGCTCACCAACAGTAGCGCCGCAGCCCACCCGGGTCACGGTGGTGACATTCGCCACTTAACTCGAGCCTGAATGAGAGGGCGTAAGAACCAGAGTACATCCGAATTCACTGGTAAATTTGATTTCCGTGCGCAGAACGCGTCAGATCCTTGATCTAAATCCTTCATTAACCTTCGCAAGATTTGATTTCCGAATGGCATCAACAGCCTGAGGTCAACGAGGCCCTGCCGGCTATTTTCTTTTTGATTCGTAGACGCCATAACTTCGGGTTGTCGATATGAATAACGCTTATCACCCGTCTTTGAACGTCGTTCCGTGCGCTGAGAAGAGGGAAGCAATGAGCTGATGGGAGGTGGATGACTTGAGCCGGAACTTCCAGATATGATGTAAGCTGTGAGGGCAGGTGGAAACACCTCGCAGATGTGTGTACCCGGTAGGCAGGACGTGCGCTAAAACGAGCGAGGGCGAGCAACATGGCGGCTGAGGAAAGAGAAAGAGCGGCGCCCCTCGCTTGCGTCACTTGTGTCTGAAGACCTTGCACTATGGCGCTTCGTTAGTCGTTACACCACAGTACTTGCGTCCCCGCACAGGCTGGGACGGGGCAGCCTTCAACTCCAGCAACGTGACAAACTCAGGATCATGGTTGATCAACGCTAATTCACCCGGGTGGATTAGCTAATGCTGATCAACCTTCCCAAATCCCCGGTACACTAAGCAACGTCAAATAGGGAGCTAGCATTGGAGAAGTTTGTAGGAATAATTAATAGTAATCAATATTCATTTTCCGTGTCACGTGAACTCCAATTTCCAACACCGCGGCCAGCCCCGTTCGTTCTGTTACCCAGTGATCAGTTTGTTGAAGGCGCTAAAATCACTTACATTCCAGCATCAGCGACCATATGTACTGACGAAAGTGGAGGCTGCGGGGCGCTGTTCAACATCAATGTGAACGATTGGTGTTGTTCGGGTATTAATTCCCTGGTGAGTCCACGTCGCATTTCTTCCATGGCGAATCGACTCGAACCTCTTTGGTTTCGCTTCAAATCCCACTAGACACTGATATTTGCTCTCAAGTGTATATACTAGGTCGTTGTCTCCGATTTTCTGCGGTTATCTTATAACAATACAGGTTCCGGACATCAACTCAACAACGATCACATTCTCTATAATGGGACGAAGAACAAAGGCAGATAGGCTCTGCACTTCTCTCACTCCTCGGTATACCCTAGGCGGTCCCTGTCATCCTGGCCGGGTCCCAAACCTGGCGCTGGTGTGACGCGGTCCTTCAGATGGCTCCGCTACAATGTGTATTCTCCTGTTGCACGGTTTGGTCTTGCTGTGTTTCAGTATCGGGGCGTGGTGATTCGTTTCAACCATTCTTTTAACTCATGGAGTGGGACTGGACAGTGGTGAAATTGGTTCGATGTGACGACTTCTGGTTGCGTCAAGCCCTCAAAAGCCAAGCATATACGTTACAAGCAGCCTCGTATCTTATGCTAACATACTCTCAGTTACCCTCAGCTACCGATGAACTGGTCTGGGTAAGTTCAAGGATTCGAATGCCCTTACTCGCACTCCGTCGGGCCTTTGGTGGTGATGTAGCCACTCAAATTTGTTGCCATGGGGAGGTGACTTGGCTTATCCTTGGCATTAATTGTGTTAATGTGCTGATAGAGAATCATTCCTTTGCAGTTGCCGCAATTCTCGATTTAGACTCGTCGGACCGTTTATATATTCCTTAGCATTTGCCAAGCACCTCTGGTGTGCCATCCACTATGTTAATGGCAGCAGATGTTCGGTCACTTGACAGCAATCAGCTGAAACGTCACCGATGCCAACTATGATAACGTGTACGGTTGCGTTCCGACTATCTGGTTGACCAGCCAATGTAAGTTCTGTTATTTCCTCACAAAGACACATTGTCTGAGGATCCTTATGCCCAGGCCGACGGATGACCGGCTATATTACGTCCTCCGTTTCCCTCAACCGCTCAGAACGAACTTCAACACCGTTGTCAACGCGACCAACCCTGATGGAAACGTGTACGAGAGAGAGAGATCCTTCTCTCGCCACTGTTCCACAACCTCGGCAAAACCTCACGACGGGCTAAACTCAATCCGCCTCGCCAGACTCGACATCTGCCTGCGTTGCTGTGCCGTTCTTCGACGTCGATGTGGATGCGAACCTTAACCCCTGAGATAGAGAGACCCTATGTTCCTGTACCCCTGTGTTCCTGTGCTACTTTACCCGCAC
>JBBPRP010000714.1:0-11168 GCA_038093135.1 Leccinum longicurvipes
AGAGGCCTCCTGTATGGGCGATAATACACACCATCAAACGGTTCTTGGGTAAATGCCCGCAGTCCCGGTCTCTTCGCGACTCACTGGCGTCTAGTTCGAGCGATGCAGATATGGATATGCTTGTGAACGAGTCAGGGTGGTATTTCAGTCAATCGGAACTCCTGATGGACAATTCAAGTGGCCTTTCTAACCACACTTGTGGTGACGGGAAGAACCAGAACGAGTGCGTAATGACTAGGATCTCACTATTGTTTTATATCCTAAACTTGAACCCTTCTTCGTTGGCATCTTACGTACAGAATTGCTCTACTTCTGGACATGTTAAGTTCGGACTCTCCTCGCACGGGCAGTCGTCGAAAAGCGGAATTTAGCGATACCGAAACGGAGAATATAGACTCAAGAACTTCTGGGAAGAGGCGGCGCTTGTAGAGGATTAATGTCTCAGATTGGTTGATGGGCAACTGCAATCCACAAAATCGCAATCCCTTGTAAGCGTAGTACGTAGTATGGTGGCGCTAGACTGTTCTCGCATTGTATTTATCATGGTTCTGGTTGTATGCTTTCGTTTGATGTACTTCATCTTCAGAGATGACTACCTTTCGATCGAGGCTTGAAATTTGAAACGTCAAGCTATGATACACGTCTCTTATTTCTGACTGACAAAAGTGACACAGCCAGGAAGTCATCAAAATTGCCTCACAAAATATGAGTATTACATATAGGCTTTGAATGTTACGATCGACTCGTCATCTTGATGATTTCAAGATCGGTGTGTTCGTCGAGGTTATCAGATCTGCGTCGATGTGGAAGTAGAGACAAGGTATTGCAAGGAAATGAAGTCGTCCCGTCGGCGAAAGGTGCACTAAATTTGCTACCGTTGACCTTGGGGCGCTTGCATAGATGACCACGTCGAAACAAACCTCCACTGGCAATTGAAGCAAATGGATAAAAATATGAATCCATTGCGCGTCGTTACGTTCCACTAACTCACTTTGTGGGACGTAGACAAATTTCATGACGGACTATGTTTGCATTCGAACAGTTAGTCGGAATAAGACAAGAAGAAAAGTACGCAGACTTTGATTAGGTGGAGGGGAGGCAAAAGTTCTATGGGCCGTCAATGAGTACCTGACTCAACGACAGGTGACCCACGAGCTACTACGTCCTACCTGGTGGGATTGTCCATCGCTAGCGACCACTGACCAGCCGGCCATCTGTCTTGGTTCGATCGCTTGTGTAGTAGTACGTATGCTGAAGCTGAGCCGTGCTCAGGCTTCCGAAACATCGTTGTTTCGTTCACTGAAAAACTGGAGTCTGTGCGGAGAGACTCAAGTAATGTCTGAAATGACCATTCGAGTTGTGCTTAGCAATGTCAGCAATGTGCTTCTGGTATAGGCTCGCTGTGTCGCTGGATGATTAGTAGAGACGCACCGGCGATGTTCTAATCTCAATATCCGATAAGCATGATAGATGACACAAGAAAGCAATTGGCTAGAAGAAACGAAGCTAAGTAGACAATATACATAACATGCCACACATCGACCGGGGGTTGCCACCCATGCCAGAGATGTCGACACTCTACAAGCGCTGCCTCGTGCGGGTCAGATTTTTCCGCAGTTATTGCCTTGCAATGAGTACACGCACGGGATGTATCGGCACTTGGCATGAAATGCCTGAGGAGTGGGTTGTTAGAGTAAGAGACAGAGGTATGATAATCATCGCTATGCACCTGTCCTAATTCTCCCCCTCACCGACAGTTTGGTCACCACGGCCGCTCGAATTGTCCATCAGGAGTGTTGGTTGAGGTGATAATTCGTTTACAAGTGTACTTGCGTCCGTATCGCTCGAACTGGACGCCAGCAAATCGCAGAGAGTTGGTGACTGTGGGCATTCGTCCAAAAACCATGAGATGATAGGTATTACCATCTGCACATCAGGTCTTTCTGATATATGTGACCAGCAATCCTGGATTAAATTCCAGTGCGAGTCATCCATCGGTGGCGATGTTGGCCGGCCTGGCTTGCGGCCCTTCAGCAAGCAGAGTGCGATAGCCCTATCATCTCGAACTTCCGACCATGGCACTTTGCCAGACAGCACCTGCAAGAGCTCAGGATCTAGGCGTGATTACAGCAGCAGTGGACTTTCCTGTAAAGCAACACATCCAAATGAGTATACATCACTCTTGGTGGTTCCATTGATCTCGTCTTCAGAACTGATTTGTTCTGGGGCGGCCCAGCGCAATGCTCCCGGTCGTGTGGTCGACATCTGGAGATATTGCAGTGCCTGGGGAATGTTTCCGACCAACGAAGCATAACCGAAATCCACCAATCGCGCAGTGTAATCTCCGTCAACAAGTACGTTGTTCTGTCTTCTCCTTAGCATAAATGTGCGTTCTATGGTGATGATCACTCACACAATTCAGGTCCCCATGAACAATTGAACGAGAATGCACTGCAGTGTGTTATTTCTGTCTGCCTTGGAAACAAAGACAGTGTCTTACAGTAGAATAACCCGTTTGCAATATCCAGGAGCTATCGTACGATTAGTGGGCAAGGCGGTTGCAGACTCAGTGGAATTGACGCACAAACTGAAGTCGGTGAGTCATATGAAGAGCAGTGTCATGGCTTCCTAAAAATTTGTAAAGAGATCCATTGGGCATCCACAATGATACCAATGACATGGAGCCAGACATTCCGAACCCGTATGCAATACCCAGGAACGGAACGATATTGGCGTGGTCCACTCTCTTCCAAATTCCGAGTTCTCGACGGAGCATCTGGAAAATTCACAATTTATATTTTATTTTAGTGAAGTTGCATATACCTACCTTGTCACGTTTATTTCCTGTGTTCTTCCCCATGGTAAATTTGAATCGAAAAGCTTTTACAGCGACCTAAAGTAAATTAGACAATGAAAAGAAGTTTTAGGGCTGCCTGACCTCCATTCTCGCTGATCCATTCTGGTAGCAACATCTGTATACATCTCCGAAACTTCCTCCAGCTAAATACCGTTTCTCAATCTTAGTCACGTAGGGTGTGAGATCAGGCGGAGGTGGAACTTGACTGGTGATCAAACAGATCTGAGCCACGCAACAATATCCACAACAGCAAATTTACATACACGAGGCTATAAGTTTCAGGCTGACGCTTCGATGCGGAAGAAGGTCCGAGGAGAAAGAGTACGAAAAACAAGTAGAGCAGACGTAGATGGGACAACATTGTAAGAAGCTGAAGGGAGATCAATCTGCACACTTACGAGGGAAGGTGTGCACCACACGTATATATATCCACTCACTCCCGCGGATGCCAAGAATCTTTTGGAGGGGGAGAGGTAAACTGCAAGCAGATCTTCAGAATGATTGAGAGGTTGTCCAATGGGTTTAGCAGAAGTGGAATCCCAAAACCAAACGATCCGATCCGATACAGCTGCAAGAATCGATCCATCGGGCGAGAGGGAGAGGGATGTGATGGACCTAGTGTGGGCTGTCCATGGCTGTCCAATTTGCTGTCCTGTTTTGGAGTTCCAAACCCGAATGGTTGCGTCCCAGGATGCAGAGAAGAGCCGGTTCCCGTCATGCGACCACAGCAGACATCGAATTCCTTCTTTCTGGCTCCTCTGAATCAGTGGACCAGGGGGAATAAACCGACCAGTATGGATGTCGCACACGAAGATATCTGTGCATGTGCCACACGCGAGTTTGTTGTTGTCAGGAGAGAAAGCCATGTAGTGCACATGGTCATAGACTTGGATGGAATCGCGGTTGACCACATTCCCTTGCATGTCATAAATCCCCACTGCCTGTAGATTGCTGACTGCGACAAGACGACCATCTGGTGAGATGGCACAAGAAGTGATGTGGTGTGGCCAATCCCATTCTTTAACAAGTGTGTATGATTTCATGTCCCATACCTTGACGCAACTTTGATGCCAGAGATTCCCAGCGCTAGCAGTGCTAATAATCTTTGTCCCATCCTCTGTCACAACAAGACTCGAAACACCATCATGATTCATTGCATCCCCTTGCTGCCTTCCGCTTTCTAAATCCCAAATCTTTATAGTCCCATCGTAAGAGCCGGTGACGACTCGTTTTCCGTCTGGGTGATATACAAGGCCATTGACACCGTGGCTATGCACCGCAATGGTCAGATATGGCTGCCAGTAGGAACCATTATAACCGGAGGATTTTGGTGCAAGATTTGGCATGAGAGTGGCAAAGGCGCTTTGGCAGTGGAGGGTCCGTGAGCTCGCAAAAATAGGTGTTGAGAAGGTGAGAACACACAGAAATGTACATACTGATACAGCATGTACAGTATAGGCCATGAGGCCATAATGCAGTGCCTTCTATAGAGAGCTTTGAAGAAACCGCTCAGGAGGAAGGCTCTCCACCCAACGTCCCTACTCGACTGCTTCGCCTCATTGATACCATGGGCAATTCCCTTTGCGCCCTGCAAACATCTGTTGGAATACTTTCCAGCTCCATTCGCATAGCACAGAACCCATCAACTACCAGGTATGGTTGGCACTACATTTCATTTGCGATTGGTCAGTGTGCACCCGGACGACGAGATCCGTCGATGTGCGGTTCGAGTCCCGCATTGACACCCCCGATCGGTTTCCGTGCATCCGCGCTCAGAGAATGCTTCTCGTTGGAACAATTCCTGCTGCCGTACAATCTCAGGCGCTTGTTCGGCCTGCAACGGATCTTCAAGTTTGTCAACCCACACGTCGTTGTCGGGTATGAGTGGCGGTGTGTTATATCATTCCACACAGCGTCTGCAACGTCTCAAATGACATATCTCTTGCTTTTTTCCGTCGCCGGATTTACGTGTATTTCAAGTTTTGGATGAGATATCCCATGGTGAAATGGTGGATAGAGCACATTTATGATGGGGCATGGGCACAAGGCAGTGTTTGTCGCTGGGGTGCACATCGTGTCTAGCGATGGGATGGGGTAGTCTCGACACCATCCATTTTGGGTATGCTCTCACGAGCTTCGGAATATTCGGAAGCATCAGCATCGGGTGTAGCCCATGCGCTTCCTAAAATGGAACGTCGGGTATCGAGACTAGGGATGGGGAGACTGCATCCCTCTGAGTAGAAGAAAACAAGTTATATACGTCTATTTGTTTGTTTGTTTATCGACGCGCATCTCAATCTGGTCGTGTTGAAGCTTATAAACAGACGATTCAACATGGACGTTCGCGAGAACCATCATGATGGTGAATCCTGATACTTACAACTCTACTTTGCGACGTCGTAGGTCGTCATTTAGTACTATTCCGTATACGAGTAAAGTCATGCTGGTACTGAATTCAGGCTACACTGGGTCAGGTGTTCATCGACGAGTAATGGTTAATGGAAGTCTGCTTGCTTTTCTTGTTTTATTTCGACTCATGGTTCTAATGCAAACATAGCCCGCCATGAAGTTTGTCTACATCGCACAAGGTGAGTTCGTGGAACATATCGATGCACAATGGATTCATTTGTTCATTTGCATCCAGGTTTGTTTCGACGCGGTCATCTATGCAAGCGCCCCGAGGTCAACGGCGGCAAATCTAGCGCATCTTTCTCCGACAGTATGACTCCATTTCTCCGCAATACTTCCACATCGATACGAACCCAATAGCCCCGAAAAACATACCGATCTTGAAATCCCCAAGATGACGAGTCGGCCACGACATTGCGCAGAATGGTGCTTGGAAAGGTAAAGTTCAATGCTTCCTGAATCATGTGACACCGCATGCACATTGGTTTCCTTTTTTCGTATCTTTTCATGGTTCTTCATTCTTTGGTAGCTCCAGAAGATAGCTCCCGCTCGACTATGACATAGTCAGTGCCGGTATTGATGAGAAGGTATCCTCCCCGGCATCGGTCAGCGTTGTTGACTATATATACAAGCACTCTCATCCTAGACGCGTTCATGCGGTGCCACGAGAAGATTACCGAATATAGAACGCGATGAGATGATATAGCTGGCCTGGGTATGTTTCTTCTAGGTGACGTGGGTGTAGTGGCGCTGATTGTGCCGATATGCTCGTCTGCAATTGAACCGTTCTAAGGAGTGCAACAACTAGTGGCAGACCTCCAAGCCTATTATAATACTCACATTTTGCGTGGCAAAATTGACGAGTCGCACCATGGCGAGTGGGTCGCTTTTGTCGGCCAGAATGAGAGATGCGATAGCTTGACGTTTCAAAAAATTTTCAAGCCTCAATCGAAATGTAGTCATCTCTGAAGACAAAGTATATCGAACGAAAGCATACAACCAGAATCATAACAGATACAATGTGAGAACAGTCTAGCGCCATCATACTACGTACTATGCCTACACTGGCAGGGGATTGCGATTTTGTCGATTGCAGTTCCCCATCAACCAATCCAAGACATTAATCCTCTACAAGCGCCGCCTCTTCCCAGAAGTTCTTGAATCGATGTCCTCAGTTTCGGTGTCACTAAATCCCGCTTTTCGACGACTGCCCGTGCGGGGAGTGTCCGAGATCGACACGTCCAGAGGCAAAGTAATTCTGTATGTAAGATTCCAACGAAGAAGGGCTCAAGTTCAGGGAAAAAATAATAGTAAGATCGTAGTCATTACGCACTGGTCCTGAATCTTTCCGTCACTACTACCAGTTTGGTGAGAGAGGCCACTTGAATTGTCCGTCAGGGGTTCTGATCGACTGAGATACGATCTTGACTTGTTCACAAGCGTATCCATATCTGCATCGCTCGAACTAGATGCCAGTAAGTCGCGGAGAGACCGAGACTGCGGGCATTCATCCAAGAACCGTTTGATGGTGTATATTATCGCCCATACAGGAGGCCTCTCCCGTACGCGTGACCAGCAATCTTGGATTAACTTCCAGTGTGAATCATCTATCGGTCGGGATACCGGTCGACCTGGCCTATGGCCTTGTACTAATTGTAACGTTATGGCCATGTCCCCTCGAATTTCCGACCATGGAACTTGGCCAGATAGCACCTACAATAGCAACAGCTCAGGATTGAGTTACGATTCCAGTCAAAGGGACTTTCCTGAAGAGCAACACAGCCTAATGAATATATGTCACTGCTGGTTGTACGACTGCACTCCGTTTCAGGATCAAATTGTTCCGGTGCAGCCCAGCGCAATGCACCAGGTCGTGCAGTTGACCTTTGGAGATATTCCAATGCTTCGGGAATGTTTCTCATCAGCGAAGAGTAACCGAAATCTACCAAGCGCGCAGTGTAGTCTCCATCAACAAGTACGTTGTTCTGTCTCCTGCTTAGCGAAGATATGCTGTGTATAGTGATGACCACTTACACAATTCAAGTCTCCATGAACAATTGAGAGGGAATACACTACGGTATGTTATTTCTGTCTGCCTTGCAAAGGTGACAGTGTCTTACAGTAGAGTAGCCCGTTTGCAATATCTAGAAGCTATCACGGGAGTTAGTGGACAAGGCAGCTGCAAACTCAATGTCATTGACAGACAAACTGAAGTCGGTGAATGACGCGTAGAGTATCGTCATGGTCTTCTAAAAAAATGTGAAGTGATCCGTTGGGCATCCAGAGCGATACCAATGACATGGCGCCATCCATTCCAAAGCCATGTGCAATACCCAGGAATGGAACGATATTGACAAGTTCCGTTCTCTTCCAAATCCCGAGTTCTCGACGGAGCATCTGCAGGGCATAATTTACAATCGGTGTAAATCAGGATGCACAAATGTACCTTGACACGTTTTTTTTCCGCACCCTCCGCATTTTCTTCCATTCTGGGCGCGAATCGAAGAGCTTTTACTGCAACCTGAAGTCATCATATAAGATGAGGAGTGGAGAGTGCTTGCAGAGGATGTCGAACCTCCATCGTTGATGATCCACTCTGATACCAACATTTGTACACGTCGCCAAAGCCTCCTCCAGCGTGGTATTGGTCTTCAATCGTAGACAAGTAGGACGTGAGGTCAGGTGGAGATGGAACTTGAATGCTGATAAAAACGATGAGCCATGCAATGACATCCATGCAGGAAAATTGACATAGGCGAGAATGGAGTCGGACTATCATTTCCACGTGGTCGAGGTACAAATGAAAGCAAGGTGTGTGAGAGACGAAGGGAGATGCCAATGAGTCTGCATACTTACCTGGTCCTCAAAAGAGGGTACGCGCCATACATACACATCGTTGTATCCTACAGACACCACGAATTCTCCAGAGGGGGAGAAACAAACTTGCCACACGTATGAAGGATGGCAAAGAGTTCGACCGACAGGATGACCAGAAGTTGCATCCCAGAACCGAACAGTGCGATCATCAGATGCACTTGCAAGGATTAATCCATCTGGGGAAAGGGAAAGGCAGTTGATCCAGTTTGTGTGACCCATCCATGGCTGTCCGATCGGCTGTCCTGTTTCGGAGTTCCAAACGCGAATGGTTTTGTCCCGGGATGCAGAGAAGAGCCGGCTGCCATCGCGCGACCACAGTACACAATGTGTGTGGCCTTCCGTCCAAAGTAGAAGGCATCCAGTGTTAACGTCGTATACCTGGATGCCCTGCCCAGTGCCACATGCGAGTTTGTCATTATCGGGAGAGAAGCACAAGCTCAACGCCCAGCCATGGACATTGATGGGCCAGACCCGTTTCCCTTGCATGGTGTAAATCTCCACTTTCCTTTCACCCACTGCAATGAGGTGACTGTCTGGTGATATCACAAGAACAGGGATATATTGCTTGCAATCCCATTCTTCGAGCAGTATATGTGATTCGGTGTCCCATACTTGGATGGCACCTTTGATTTCAGAAGTGCTGACAATCTTTGTCCCGTCCCCAGTCACAGCAAGATGCCAACAGTGTTTATGTTCCATCTCTGGCCCTACTTGCTTGCCGCTTTCCAAGTCCCAGACTTTCAGAGTCCTATCATCACAGCCAGTGATAACTCGTCATCCATCGGGATAACATGCGAGGGGTCTGAAAAAATACACTGCACGTTCAATTATCCAATGTGGCAGAGGGTCATTGCCAGCATCCTGTTCTGGTGTGATGCTTGACATGGTGGGGTAAAGCACTTCGGTAGAGGTTTTGGTTTCATATCAGGGTGTCTACAGAGGTGGGTGGTGAAAACTGGCAAGCCAGATAAATTGCCTGATGCTATGTAGTTCAAGGAACCAATACAGCATCTATGCCACAAGGCAAAGATGTGCATTGCCATGCCGTTAGTGCGTGAACAATGAATGACCTACTGTCTGATATAATGGCAGATCATCATGACCATCATTCGGCCTATCCTTGTCCGTTCGAGGTGGTTCCTTGACAGCTAGGAGTCTAGGACATCCCTCTCTTCCTTGAGGCCATACATTTTAGGTTGTTTGAGATGCACAGTTTCAGTGGTGTACGACAGATTCATTGTATGCTTCCCCTGGTCCACCGATTTCTTCCTGCCCTCTTCTCCAACCTTCATTTGGCCTTGCCCCAGCTCCCAAATGTTTACAAAGAACCAGCGAGGGCATATGTGTTTCAGAACAACCCATCTGACTTAACCACAGTGCACTCAATTTATGTTGTTCATCGGGCATACTGTATCATTTATATAAACACACCTCACGGTTAAAGTGAAAAGCATACATTTTTCAACAGCATACTAGTAAAAACAAGTTCATTGATATCGACAAAACGCTTGCAATCTAGGGTCCAAAGGATCGAGTGAATAAAGAACATTGTACTGACCATTGTCTTGCATGCTTCCATGACGTGGTTGAGGCAAGTTTTTCATGGATATCGAAATCAGAACACTGCTTCAACAAAAAAAAAAAACTACTCACCAATGCAGAAGTCTTCCTACCTCAAGGCTCTGTTTATAGCAGACTCAAGGCAGCTCAATCACCCAATCATTTGTCAGGTTGTCGGGTGCTCGCACTTGCCCTTGCGCCTGGATTGGAGGGGAGAAGTTTGGCGCCAGTGCAGCCAAGCATGCAAACGAGTGTGACTGGAATTTTCAGCCTCCGCTTGTGTATATCCTTGCTTGACTGATACAGTCAAGAATCTATGCAAACTGAGTGACGATGACAGAGTGTGCTGAGGCGTGAGGAACTGGCACCGAATGGGTCTGTTTGATGTTGTGATTGTGTCTCAAAATCGAGGATCATCAGAGATGGTGTAGGTATGTCTGGATGGAAGAGTGTGCCACCCATTGTGACAGTTTCTTACATAGGATCCTTGGAGATAAGAACAATGACCTAGGAAGAACCAATCACAGTTTAAGCTCAGAGCACTTGGCAGAGCAACACATCGTTGTGGGTCTCGTTACGGTTGGCCTGTATCCAAGTATCATCACTCATAGCAATTGTGGTGATAAATCTTGGACAACCTGCATTGGAACCAATCTAGTGGGCAAAAGATGGAAGAAAGGAAAAGAAGTGCACTGTTCACCACAACAAACAGAAGGAATGGGAAAGTTCAGAATGGGAGAGAGACACAGAGGGTGCATCTGAGGTCGGTAGTAGGCCTGAATATGATAAGCACTCTCAGGTGTTTGGGTATCATAAGAATGGGTCCATTGGAGAGGGCATCTTGAATCGTGCCGGAGTAATGAGCAAATATAAGCAAATAGATGTATACAATCGCTTCAACCGACTCCGAGTCTTACACAACTTTTTCACAGCTTGGTTCCAAATGGAACACTATCAAGTCGCTGGTGTTCTCAAAGCACTCTATTGACTACTTGGAGGATAGAGTTACAGTTGGCATGGTCTATCGCAGTCGTCAGTGCACATGTTCTTTGTCACCATCTCTGATTCATGCAATAACAGGTTTTGTGCTTAGACTCTGACCCTCATGCCATGATGTAAGACAATATATGTTACTTGTTACCCGGCTGCTCTTACTGACCTCAATACCTTTTCTCCTTCTCAGTGTTCTCTCACACAGAGTCTCACATCTTTGCTTGTGATTTCCTACTCAAGCCAGTACTGAAACGACCCTAAGCGTAAGCTTCGGTCAGGTCGCCACTAGACAGCTTAGACTTACCAGCTATAAAGCTAAGGTAGCTTTCTAGGCTTGAGCGGTAGAGCTTGGGGGAAAAGACCAAGAGAACCAGACTGGAGGGCATCCAGCTGGGGCCTTGGGGTTTATATACTATTCTACTGTTTGTACATGTTTGTACGTACTATAACCATACATGGTAGTATTACATGA
>JBBPRP010000715.1:0-11158 GCA_038093135.1 Leccinum longicurvipes
AGGAGTTCTGGATCAACGGAGACGACGACGACATCACCCGTGCTAATGTGGCCGTTCAATAGAGATGGACTCTGAAAAGCCGGGTCATTTCCGCGGACGAATCGATAAGTGTATCGGTATATCTCCATAGGATTTGGTATGATGTTGGGGGGGATGAATGTCTTGTCGATGACCATGGCATCAAAACATCGACCCTTCTCTTCTCGCTGTGCTGCCGTCATCGTCCAAAGTTCTTTTCGGAACCGGATACCGTCTTGCTCTTCGATAGTTATCAACGCTTCCCATCGCTTGAAGAACTCCGCTTGAGCGGGCGTCAAATGCGAAGTCTTGGCATCATAAATCCCTGTAATTGGCGACGAGTCATCGACTACATTCTCGACAGCCTGCAGGTCGTGTTAGCAAAGGACGCTCCGAGGACCACCGGTACTTGCCTTGCGGTACAACATGCAGGCATCGAGCGAAAAGCACTTTTTGCACGCATACCCATCATCGATCGTGGGTGGTAAGAAAGGCTCAGGAGCCTTACCCTGATTCACACGACGCATCGTGTACGCTGCCATCTCATTTCTTGCATCAATGAGGCCCCTCAGTTCGTTTCTACTTCGAGGGACCCTCACGACCTCTTCGCTTTGGGTATAATAGAGTAGCCCGCTGGGGACTTGAACGCCATACCGCTCCTCGGCGAGAAGAGTGTATAACATTGTCTGTGCACGGTGTTCCATACCCGCGATAGACCTTCCTGTTTTGATCTCAAACGGCACAGTGTGCGTACTGAGGAATTCTTGCGTTTCCGGGGTTGTCTCGGAAATGATGGCTTGGACAGTCGCGTCCAGCTTCCCTTTGAGACCGTAAGTAGGTGACCATATGTCCTCCTCGATATCATGTAAAGAAGCGATGGCGAGACGCGAATTCTGCTTGACTGCCGCTCGGGTATTGGTGAGGATAGCCTCAGGCTATGACAGAAACGTTTGTGACCATGATTCATGAGGAAGAGAAGGTCTACCTTGGGCTTGTCTGCGATATAGCGCTCGGAGAATACTTTGAGACCTTTGGAACGAAGCTTGACTTCCCGCTTAGCATCTTCGATGGTAACTCCAATTTTTACGATTTCTGGGAGGCTCTTCATAATACCACGTTCAATCAAGTCTTCAACGTAAAATTCATCCCATTTCTGGGTAGCAAGACATGTTTGCATAATCTCATGCAGCATATTACCCCACAGGAGTGCCGGCGAGACGTCAGACGTTGACCGTATCAGGGAAGATAAAAGAGGTTTGCGCCTGCATTGCGTGGCATTTGAAAGCGCAGTCGCTGTCATAAGTAGATCCGGATGAAGAATGAAAAGATTCTCGTGATATGAGATCGTAATGGAGCCCTTTGAGTCAAACTGTCCCAGGACATTGATGATATCGCCTAAGTAAATGAACTGGTTGGAACTTCTAACACGGGTGATAGCTATCGTTCGTACCTTTTCGAACGTCAGATTCGGCCCAATCATCTTGAAGTATAACCGAGCGCGAGTGCCCCTGTGGCTGGGTTTTCACTAACAATACCTATTTGCATTGTCAAGAGAATCTGAAAGAAGAAGAAAGAGGCCCTGACCTTGGAGCCGAGTTGCATGCGCTCGTCTACGGCTTCGACGATACAACGCACAGTGGGGGGCTTGGCATAGGCTGTCTCTGGAGCAATAGTAGACTTGCCATCTGAATCAAGACAAGCGAGAGGAACACAGTACAATAGATCAAACCTTGAGCTTGTCGCGTTTACGACCAGGCGTGAGAAAATCGTCTTCCATGTCCTCCCAGTCCCAAGTCTCGGCTCCATCGACGAGGGCAGACAGACTCAAGTTGAGGTCTTGATGTTGGAGGGGCCCAGACGGCATAGAACACACGCGGCGAGGAGTCACCGGTTGTTTAACAGGTGAACGCTGGCGTTTGTGAGGCGACCGCTGGCACCTGCCATCAGACTGTGCATGTGCAAGAACGAGAGGTCCCATACCTTGGAAGGACTGGCCATCTTTTTGGGTGTCATGAAGTCCGCATCCATATCAGTCCAGTCCCAGTCCTCCGCACCGTCCAGTAGGATGGATAAGTCGTCTGCATTGTTTGTCGCTTTGTGCTTTCTAGGTGAGCGTTTAGTGCAAGGGGACGTCTTGGACGTGGTGGACGTGTCCAAGTCGTCCAAGAGCGTCTGCATGAACGCATCCTCTTCTCGTGCCATGTGTCAGTCACTGCACCGTCAGACAGCTCAACGCGACGCGTTATTTGTTTGTGCTTGTCTCCATCCATAAATAGTTTTACTGACTCCGCGAATTATCTTATCCGATCTGCTTCCGGATAGTGGCATATCACGATCAGAAAATGCAGGTCCGAGTCGCTTTTGTCCCTGCAGTGCGACCTAGTCTAATCCTTGTGTAGTTAGGCGCACTGGCAGGAAGAACGTTGAACACTCACCCACAGTCCGTCACTGTAAGAAGTCCGATCAGGACCTCAGGCGATAACACATCGGTTTTCACTGACGCTAGTCTCACCTCGTCCGGAGACACAATTGATACCCGAGTGAATGATGCCCTCGAATAGACTCGTTGAGGACTCATCTGTGACGTCACTGGCTTCCAGAAGCAGACCTATTTGTACGTCCACCTACGTACCTCCGACATGCGCCGGTGTGATTGATTCCTGCATTCACATCATCGATCGATCGGTCATTGACGGCGTCCCCGCCTCGACCGGAAAAAATCATTAATGACCACCACCAGGCGGACGGTTCCCCCGCCTCGTGTGCGTCCAAGTCTGCTCTTTTACGCGTTAACATCACCAATTGGGGAATGAAAAAAGAACGAAAAGAAAACGAACGTTTGACCACCATCCTCGGCCTCACCTCAGTTTACTGCGGTGCCTTGCACCGCAACGCGCAACCAACGTGCAGCTACTTCACTTCGCAGGGACAACCGCGGGCATAACTCTTACACAAACGCTCCACCGCCTACCCACCTATCCGCCTCGTGTTCCCCACGCCCACCCACGCAAACGAGTTGCCTGTGCAGGCCATCTGAGTTTATTCGCTTCAACATTTACCTCGGCCCGGAGAAACAGGCGACCTTGAAGGCTAGAAGTACGCCTTTCGGAAACAGTATGTCCTCGTAGCGGTGTCGGCGACACAGACAAGCATGGGTCCGCACAGTTAGAGCTGATCCGTCTCGCCACCTGGATGTTCTCAGCCCTGCCTCGGATCTCGAAATATCATGGGTCCTGCTCTTGATCCAGTCTATCAATGTCATCGGTTTCAAAGTCATATCACAGACTCGCCCCCACACACCCGATCACGCTCGCACCACCAACACCGATATCAGACGTCTCACGCTACGCCACAAGGACGGACCGGACAGCCAATTGACTGATACCCCTCGCTCTCAACTCACCTCCCCTTCTGCTGGAAGAGCAAACGAAGTTCCCATCCCTCTACACCCTTATCGGTCGAAGTAAACCCTGGACTATTGACGCTAGAGCCCTGAAGCTAGAATGTTGAAGGCCTGACATGCCACAGACGGCGTGCCCTCCTGTCAACCCTTTTTGATCGGCAGACCGACGTCTCGCTGACAACGAGGGGATTTTTGCTGTTTGCAAAATGGGATATAAGAAACCACTCCGTCTTGAAAAGTGGCCGATGTGTCTGCTTTATTTTCGCTTGGAGGGTACGCGTCGACGGTCAAGAAAGCAAGACTAGCCCAGAGCGTGTTTGCCAAACAATATTATACTTGCCATAATTCCCTCCGCCTGTACACCCTGCGTAATTACGTGTTTAACGTCAAAACCGCCTTGTGCAAACCGCAGGAGCACGATAATGATCGATCAATATACTTGTATCAGTAATCCACAGTCCGTGCCTGAAGGTCTGATAACGAGTATATATAATCACCATCACTTTGCCATTAATAAGTGCGAAAAACATCATATGTCGTGAACGTTCTACGCTCGAAGTCCATATACATCCACACATCCATGAGATAGTACGAACAACGGGAAACACTCTCAGAACACATGACGACGAGCAAGAATACAGTGAAAGATGGGGACATGATAAAAGCGCACACGTCCGTGTTACATAAACTTGAAAGAAAATATCATGAGCATGCACGCCAAGCAAAAGGAGGGATTGAAACGTACGAATGTATTTGAAGGCGTACTCTGCGAACTGCCATCCAAGTTGGTGACGAAGTCATCGAACGCAAGCTGGTCAAAATTAACGTCCAACATGAAGGGTGCGTCAAATAGGTTTTGCTCCATCTCGGACGGTGCATGTGATCCTCCGGAGGCTGGAGTAGTGTACGCTGTGGGAATAGGGAGTGACGTTGAAGGAGTGCCCATAGGGACGGAACCGTGCACCGTTTGGTGACCAAACGTTGACGTCATGGAAGAGCCATAACTCAAGGCGCCCGCGGACAGCTGTCCATAGGCAGGAGTAGAGCCAATGGACCCTGGAGGATATTGGAAGCGATATATGGCGGAGAAGATGTGTGCAGGGCGAGGACGTTGCGAGCGGTCCTGGTTGAGCACAGGATCAGGGAGACAATACACATCTTGGACGATAGTGTACAAAGTGGGGTCTGACTATGATGTTAAAGCCAACTCGGGTACTGGCAAAATGGGCAAGGCCTACCTGGGGCTTTGCAGAGGACGTCCCAATATCTGGGTACGAGTGTCGTGTTATATAATGCAGGTCCGTCGCCGGATGCTTGACCTGACGATGAAGAAAAATAAGGTCCAACATATTCGAGCATTGTATCCTCTGTATGGACGGGTGCGCCGTCCAGGAGAACGATGTAGGAGGACTTTCCATTGACAGGGCAGGGGGAGACAAAGGTCACTGTAGGATCGACGTTATGGATATGACGCGTGTCAGAAGGACGGGAGCTGGAACTGGACGTCGATGCGGCGGTGGATGAGGGACCATGACCCATTGAAGACAAGAGTGACTGCTGTGGAAGGATGTCGATGTAGACGGGCATCCGTGATTCAACGGGTTGACGAGGCTTCGGCTGAGGGAGGTGAGGCATGGTGGGACTTGTTGGGGTGACTGGGGAATTTGAAGAGGAGGAAGCGGAAGAGGTGTCCCAAGATATACTGGAAACTGAGGGGCTAGAATACGAATCGTCCCCAGAAGCTGATTGGTATACGGAAACCCGTGCATCGCAGGTGCCGGTGCGTAGCCGTGTGTGATAGCAACGCGTCAATACATCGATCACTGTGGTATGTATATGACAAATACAAACACAAACAAAATTTTATGAGCATAACTTTATGAGTATTGTCCGCACATGGACCGCGCGGCGATCAGTGGCACTTACACTGGCGGCCCTCGGGTGTGTCTCTAAGCTGTTGCAGGCGGCTACCTACTTGCTTGGCGGATCTGTATTTGCCTGTGGTCTTATGGATATAGTCGGATATGAAACGATTCCGCATTGGATAGCGACCCAGGATTCGTGTTTCCCGCGAGTCAGCAGGTTCATATTCTCGGAGAGCTGTGTGCCAAATAATGAATTTCAGATGTGTCTCAGAATCGTGACACACGCACGCCGATGAACGTACCCTTCAGCATGATCGCTTCGAGGAAAGGTGGCCATACTGCTTCCGATTGACCCTTTAAGGTCTTCCAGGTCTTTCGAGTCTTGAGAATGATCTGCAAGATGTCGTCCACGCTGTACTCGAATGAAGATGAATCGTGTGCGGTGCATGTTCGGAAGGGAATAACCGCAGACTCCACGGGGGGAAGCGGCGGAGAGCAAAGAGTAGTGACATCAGAACATCGCGTGATGTGACCCGTCAAACGGAATGGGGGATACATCAGAGGGGCTCGATACGAGAGCAGGCTCATTGGCGGGAGAGGATCATAAATAGGAGGAAAAGGGAGGACTCGACGGTAATGGTCGAGTTCAGTTTGCCGGGGCCACCTACTTGCTAAAAGAGGGACAAGATTCAATAGTCCAAGGAGTGAACCAAGTCAATTGATGACCGTACATACATATCGTAATGGCGTTGGGATGCAGTGGAGACGCTCGCCCATTTGGGCATACGAGCGGCGGCCGAAGACGCAGCCTGAGTGACCTGGACCCCGCTACAATTTTTTCTGTTTGGTTGCATTGAGCATCAAATCAAACACTGCGAATTCAACGAACTGGGGTCTACGAGTCCCATGTAGCGCAGGAGGGTCATCAATATCAACATCAATAACACGGAATGGAGGAGCAGTTGGCAGGGACTTGCCATGGATCGTGGATCTGGATGGATCTCAGATGGTTTGCTTTGTCTCCGGCGCTGGCCATACCCCGGACTCGGCAAATGCCAGCATCACCCACGCCCCTTCCGTAAATGATTCATTCATTTGCTGATCTCCACACGCACGGCTCTCCTCAGGCTTCCTCGGCTCGCCTTCACTTGTCCATGCCCGGCGGTACGAATTGCACCACACCCTGGACACTGGGCTGGGAGGTTGACATGAGGCTGTCCACAGCGCGCCCTGCGAGAACGTGGAACAATCTCGTACTTCCACGCGACCCATAACAGTCGAGTTTTTCGGCATCACGAACAAGAGACATTATTGCAGTGCTACCCTTATTATCTTCGTGCCCTGTTTCAATCAGCGATTTTCTAACGCAAGCCACCCACCTCAGACCGAGGGGAAAAAGAATCCCATTTCATTCAAAGTCTACGCTTCCGACACACCGTTGCACGCGTTCTGGTCTAGTGCCTTTGGTTTAGCACAAAGCTGCAAGCAGAATGGTTTCGCCGATCCAAACAAGGTATATAATGTGGACAGCACCTTTAAACGTGTCAGAAGTCCTAGCCTAGTCAATATTGTCTCTGCTAATAATGTCCGCGTCGGCCAAACCCCCTAAGCATTGACCGGTCCTTCCGCAATCTTGCGCCGAGTGGCGCGGAGACAATTAGGATCCCCGTTGGAAACTTGTTCGTCGAGCGATCAAGCATCCGCTTAGGTACACCCCACTATTCCATATCAATGCATTCGAATCATTCACTGGCTTGTACACGGCGTTTCACTCCGGCGACGTTTGGTTTCAGTTACCGGCGCGCTCATAACCATCAAGATGCACTATATATGAGATAGTGCACTGAAGTACTGACCGCTGCCAGGTAGATCTAGATATATGTGAAGGTCGGTTCATTGACATAACTAGCATGTTGGCTTCAGGTCCCCTGAACACGATGAGATGAGCAGTCCTCCCGCGAACCTGCCTAGCCTGGTGCACTGCCGGCTTTATAAAAATGTGTGGGCGATCTAAAAGGATATGGCATGTTCTAGCTGTATGGAGCAAAAGCTATTGATCCATCTACACGACATCCCTAAACAGTGTTTTAATATTGAGGAAGTAGGTTTGGGGTCAGTTCCTGGTAGTTCCCCGCTACGAATCATGTACGAGATGCATGCAACATCCACATACAGGAACATCGACAGGTCGTGGTTCTTATTGACATTAGAATCAACAGGGATGATGAGAAGCGGATTAGGTGAAAGGGTCTAGTGATGTGGCTGAACGATAATCTCGGAACTTGCTTGATCAACCATTAAAAAAATCTTACCTTCTCACGAGGAGCACACGTGATGTTTTCCTTTCCGTGAACTGATATTATATAGTCTGTGGCCTTTCCGGTTGGGTCTGGGCACTCAATATTTAGCCACTGGTATGATTGACGAAATAAAACCATGGGATATCAATGGGACCATGTCGGAGGATGATAAGACGATTCCCCGGCAAGCCCTGCTGTGGTGAGGTCTGACTGTGCCTACGGATTAGCGCCATTAGAAAAGTCGAACCAAGCCTGGGGTGGGCGTGCTATCTCAAACTAGATAAGAGGGAATGACTAAGCTGGGCCGGACCATATGGAGTTTAGCATGAAGATCAAAACAAAGCATTGTCCAGCGCTGTCTGACCATGGAGGTGGGGAGAAAAGGACCATGTAATAATCAACCAGGCGGAAGTATAATTGACTCGACACCATCATGCTCTGGAAAGGCATACGGGCCGAGACTCGGCAAGGTCAACCAATCGGAGCTCAATCTGAGTGCAGTTTGAGTTGATGTAAATTATGTACATACTCCCGAGAAGGCGGTGCTAGTACGACGAAAAAAAACCCCCCGCGGAAGCTCCTGCGTGCAACAGCATCTATCATAACAACTGTTCGAGGAGACCTCAAATCTCGTCCACGTGGCGATTTCTTCAATCAAGACTTTCAAGACCCCAGGTTCAAGTTATGTTCGTTCAAGACGCTCGCCCAATACCTGCGCATGGTGCCAGGTGGAGCATATGCTGTGTTCTAGTTGGTTGGGTTTCACGTGTTGATGAGGTCACGAGGCACGAGTGGATGGGTATAGCCTAATGATTGTGACCACACTTGTCAAGCGCTGATCCCATGTGCGAACATTTAATTGCAGTGCTGCCTATTCCCTCGGTGCTGCGAGCCTCATTGCTTGACATCGATGTCGCCGTTGCCGTCTAGTGCCTCCACAAGACTGGTAAGGCAGACTGTAGACTTTCATCGGGTGGTTTCAAATATCCCTCCACAGGATGGCTTGTTGTTAATTCCTCCTAGAGCCTCATACCTCGAGCAGGCGCCAGAGTTCACTAATGCTTCCTCCCGCACATCATATGCGTTGGGCTCTACTGGCAATTCTTCCCCTCCGCTCTCCCAATATGTACACGAGAAGACGTTCAATGAGGTTTCCGCCCGTTCCGAAGATCTGAATCCGAGATTGCCGGCTCGTCGTTCGATCTTTACTCGCCCCATCTTTTGGATCATCGGATTCGTTATCTTTGCTGTCGTGGTTGTGGCAGTCGTTGTTCCAGTCTACTTTTTTGTTGTTAAGCGACACTCCACTAGTAATTCTACGTCAAGTGGTAGTAGTCCAAATGGCTCCGGAAAGGGAAATACTCCGACCACTGGCGGTAACGGCTCAATTGTCACGACCTCTGATGGTGCAACGTTCACGTATATCAATAATTTTGGTGGTTTTTGTGAGTCTGTATGATTCTTCCATTCTTCGGTAGTACCGTCATATGGGGTTTGTTGGGGGCTTGTTATCAGTTCATCATGTCCGCCGAAGCTCGCATAGCTAGCGCCGCTACAGCTGCGCTGCAGTAGCAACTATGCTTCCGAACCGTTTCCGTATTTGTTTCTTATTTTCGTTTTCTTTCTCACGCTACATCTCCCTCCAAATGAACATACATAGAGACTGCCAAGTACTGATACACTTTCATAGGGGTGTACGATCCTGAAGATCCTTTCAATAATAATGCTCAACCAAACTCGTGGACACCACCATTAAACACGAGCTGGACTTGGGGTCAAGACAAAATTTATGGGTAGGTGCTTAAGCCTCGTGGTCGTACGCCGTGATGAATATCGTAACCCGCAGCGTTAATCTGGGAGGACTATTCGTCCTTGAACCATTCATTTCTCCTTCGCTGTTTCAAAAATATCCTGCTGCTGTAGACGAGTGGACATTGAGTACCCTCATGACTAATGATACTGCTAGCGGCGGTTTAAATCAAATTGAAGACCACTACAACACGTTTATTGTAAGCAACCTGCATCTTTTGGACTGATGTAATCATATTAAACGCATGCTGGACAGACGGAGCAAGACATTGCGGAAATTGCTGGAGCTGGGTTGAATTGGATTCGCTTGCCGATTCCATTCTGGGCTATCGAAAAGTGGGATTTTGAACCTTTCCTAGAAAAAGTCTGTTGGCCGTACGTGTGTGTTCATATCGTTAAGACCCGTTGTCTGATTTGTCTTATCAGGTACATCTTGCGTGTCCTACAATGGGCGCGGAAATATGGCATCAGAGTCAATTTGGACCTGCATACTATTCCCGGCTCGCAGAATGGTAATGATTAATCGTTCGTCGGACCGGATACTGGTTTTACTCACTTTTCTGATCTGAAGGTTACAACCATTCTGGGAAAGAGGGTACTGTCAACTTTCTCAATGGTGCTATGGGTTTAGCCAATGCCGAACGTGCACTGGATTATATCAGAATCATAACCGAGTTCATTTCCCAGCCCGAGTGGCAACCTGTCGTTCCGGTTTTTAGCATCGTAAACGAAGCTCTTGTATCCACCATCGGTCAAGACCAAATCACATCCTTGTGAGATTCAAGTATTACTTACTCTTTCGTTGGAAATTGAGCATTCTCTCTTCAGCTATCTCCTGGCATATGACATGATTCGCAACATTACTGGTATCGGTGAAGGCCACGGTCCGTATATTGTCATCCACGATGGTTTTCTAGGTGTGGGAAGTTGGGCGGGCTTCCTGCAAGGGTCGGATCGCATTATTCTCGACACGCATCCATACTTCGCTTTCGATGGTAATTCAAATACCGAGCCGATCGCTACTGGTACTGGTCTTCAAGCAGGCGGGATCTGGCCACAGACTGCTTGTAACGCATGGGCAGATAGCATGAACGCAAGGTGCATTTGATGGATCGATTGACCATTCCATCGTCTCATGCCCTTCCACACAGCCAGTCTGCCTTTGGGGTAACCATTGCGGGCGAATTCAGTGATGGATTCAACGATTGCGGGCTCTTCTTGACGGGCACAACTGGAACAGCAAGCTTTGGATCGTCATGTTCATTGTTCCTGGACTCGTCTCAATGGAATCAAACAATGAAAGATGGTCTTATGGAATTCACCCTCGCTTCTATGGACGCGCTTCAAAATTGGTTCTTTTGGACCTGGAAGGTTTGCTCATGTTCTCTATTGTTCTCGAACGTGCAATCGTTGACAAGCAGCTTGGGTAGATCGGTAATTCATCCACTACGAATTCGGTTGAATCGCCCCTTTGGTCCTACCAACTCGGTCTGCAGAATGGATGGATACCCACGGATCCACGGACGGCAGTTGGGACATGTGAAGCCCTTGGCGTCTCGCGACAACCCTTTTCTGGCCAATACGAATCGTGGCAGACGGGTGGCGCTGGAGCTGGCACTATTGTTGCAAGCTCAATAGTCACGTATGGCCAGTACCCCCCTACATCCATAAACGGCTTGACGCCGGGTGCGAACCAAGAACTCCTCCCTACCTATACATCCACGAGCGCCATTTCCCACCCACCCCCCCCCAACCGGACTGCA
>JBBPRP010000716.1:0-11149 GCA_038093135.1 Leccinum longicurvipes
GTTGGCAGGGGTAACCGACCGCTCTCGTCATGTCTCGGAGGAGGGGACCTGGACGGAGATGATTTCAATCTCATAACTGATGTCAGTGTCTTTCCTTTTCTGGTCACGCTTGCTGCTTTGTTGTGCTCAGCTCAGAACTCCGTAGCCGAATCTCATTCCTACCCAAGGAGTGACCCCGGGGGAATACGTGTCGCTGCCGATCAAACAGACCGCGCACCCCTGCGGAATTCAGGATGTGGTGGACTTTATCTTTGACTACGTGAGTAGACGACGGGATGCGTCTAGATATCCCCACGTTGACGGCAACTCAGATCGAGGCAGACCTGGTCGGGCACATTGCGATTTCCCATCTGCGGTTCTCTGATCTCGCAGAACATGGGCCTTCTTGTGACGAATGCCTCAAGCTGGCTGAGCTTGCCTCGCAGGCTGTCGATTTCCAGAAGACGGGGACGCCGGTCAAGTTTCAGGATCTACCGAAGGCCCGGAACCGAATCAAGCCTGATTTTCTGGCGCGCGAGGGGGCCGACTTGAGCTCAGAAAATTGGTACCCAAGCGTGAAGCTGCTGGGACAGCTGTTTCGCCGGGTCCCGGTCAAGGACTGGATGCCGGGAGAGTGGGGCGGGTCTGAGGCACCATCCGGAGGACACATTGTCGAGCGTGCTCTTAGTCAGGTAGGGTTATATGGGCTCGGGCTGAGTCTTGAGGCGCCCTCGGCGGAGTTGCAAGAAGAAATGGATTATCTGTTGGAAGACTACTGCAATCAGCTGCTTGTGATCGCGACGACGCATACGATCTCGAAGAACAAGGACATTTACGTGTCCGAGTCTGAGCTGGTGAGCGGGACGATTATGGCGAACTGGTCGGACCACCATCGGCGACGGGAGGCGGTTGGTACGATGAACCTGCAGGTGAGTGTGATTCGCGAGACACACGGGGCTGAGTTTGACGATGTGTGGCACAGACGCACCAGCTTGTGCGTGCGGTGCGGATGGAGATGCGGGCGAGCAACGCGGCTGCTCACGAGGAGTCGCAGGTGGGGGAGGACGAATACTCGAGCTCGTATATAGACTGGGACGAAGAGGAGGACGAGGACGACTACTATCGAGAGGCGCGGCAAGTGGCGGAGACGTTCAGACGCGCATGGGCTGGGTGGTGTGCAGCAGAGAAGGCGCTAAGGGAGGGGCCCGGGTCGTACGGGCCGCAAAGCTTTGGGTTGATCGCGTTGGGGCGGATGTTAGAGCTGATTAAGGCGGCGCGGCTGTGCTTGTAGTTAAGGGTCGAATGTCAACTCGGCGAATTCCGAACAACGTGGAGGCGCAAGATGCCGAACATGATCCCAAAGAGGCAAGCGATGTGATTTCAGCGAGGGATGTGACCATATGTCTGCCTCGATGTGACGATCCAAAGGGGTGGATATGAAGAAGATAAAAGGCGACCTCGCAACATGAAGTCGGGTCAAGTCACGACGAAATGTTATCCCCAGAATTCACCCTCGTCCCTCACCCGGACAACTGGCCTCTCTTTGACGAAGTCCTCGTCGCCGCCTTCGAGTCACCGACCCCATCAGATCCCTCGTCCTCACCCTCTATCACCTCAGACACCCTCCCCGCTGGTCTACCGTCCACTGCCACCCTCTCAGCCATGCCAGTTCCCCCCTCGCGCTCCTCTCCGCGTAATAAAAACCCCGATCACATCCCCCGTCCGCGCAACGCGTTCATGCTCTTCCGCTCCGCCTTCTCCGCCGCCCAAAAGATCACGTCCAACGTCGAGCACGACAACCGCCACATCACGCGCATCATCGCGCACTGCTGGCACCGGCTCTCTGACTCCGAGAAGCAGGTATGGCGCGACAAGGCCGCTGCTGAAAAGACCGCGCATGCCGTGCGCTATCCCAACTACCGCTTCAGCCCCGTGTGCAAGGCGAGTCGTCCCGTCAAGCGTAACGTGCGCAGGAATGGAGCGGGGGACGTTAAGCGGTGCGAGACCCTCGCTGAGCTCGTCATGTCGGGCAAGCATGGGTCCGAGCTGGAGAGCGCCATCAAGAAATTTGACGAGGAGCAGAAGACCGTGGTGGCGGGGCCCGCTGGCGAACGCAAGACGCGCCTCGATCGGGCATTCAAGGACGTGGCGGAGGTGCCTGTGGACGTCCCCCCGTTTCTCAGTCCTTTGTTGCCGCCGACCAAGGCGACGTCGTGTGACGAGGACGCGTTGCTTCAGGTGAGTTCGCTGGAATGATGCGATGCTTCGATCGTGACCTCTTTTGCAGTGCGTCGCAACTGCACCCAACGTTGAGCCACAGCCACAGCTCGACCCGTTCTACTCTGGCGCCTTCGAGGACTTGTTCACGCTTCCATTTTATCAGTATTACCAGCCGGAGGCGTGTAGCGGCATGCCTTGCCCGCGATCCATCCCTTCCCCAGATCGACGCGTCGTGGACTTTGTGCAGAACAATCATGTCGAACTAGCACACTCCTCTACCCCGGCAGACTTTGCTCTCTTTTCGTGGAATCAGTCAGACGACTTCTCGTTCTATCACTAGCTGGACGATCAATTTGAATTTATTCATTCACTTAACGTGTTTGTCTTTTTATACCCAGCTAATCATCTACGTGGGCACCAATGTCTTCCTTGTATTTTTTTTTCCCGGTTTCTCCCATTGTATCCTCTAGTACATTCAAAAGCTGAATCTACGATGCTGCGCTCGACCGTCGAGCGAGATGTTCGAACGCTGCCACGCCCATTTTGCCCAAGAGCGTCGCACACCCGATGACCTGTGCACCAGCGCGATGCATGCGCTCGACCGCCTCTGGAGAGGCAACGCCCCCTGCACCGATGATGACGATCTGCCGCACTGCGGGATCTTCTGACTCTGCCAACAGCTTCGAGAACATGTGCACGTTCCCGAGCGAGAGGGCGTGTATCGCTTCCCCGGCGAGACCCCCCACGCCTGGCGGCACTGCGAACGCGTCCGAGTTTCCACCACCACCCCCTTGGACCTGGTCCGCAAACGCGAGACAGTTTCCGAGCGTATTGGTGCACGTCAAGAACGCAAACGGATTCACCGACGTCCCCGACGCAGGGTCGACGCGCGAGTAGGTCCCGAGGGTCCGCACGACGCCTGCAATCTGGTTCACGACGACGTAGGGGGGAAGTTTGATCCCGATCGTGAGGCTCCTGTCCACCCAGAAGCGCTCAGCGAGCACATCGAGGAGCGGGCCGAGGGATGCGGCGAGGTCGGGATCGTACGACGGTGGGGGGCGGGTGGGGATATTGGGGCAGCTGGCGTTAAGCTCGACGGCGATGCGGGTGGACCAGCCAGGTTGGGTGGTACGGAGATCTTGGATGGCGTCAAGCATCAGGGAGAGGTCGGCCGGGTGGGGTGAGGTGATGCTGATGATGAAGGGTTTGGAGGAGCTGGGGATGCGTGTGAGGAGGGTGCGGAGCCATCCGTTTGGGCCGACGTAAGTGTGGAGGGGGTAAGGGGAGTAGCCGTACGAGTTGAGGGAGGATTGGCCGTTATCGAGGAAGGCGACCTTGATGATCGGGGGAGTCAGCGGGTGGGTTCGGAGAAAGGGGGTACGGGGTGGTCACCGTGTGAGAGTCGTCTTCCTCGAAGCCTGTGAGCGTGGCAGTCCGGGTGGTGACTGCGCCGGTGTGAGGACAGTCGAGCAAGGCTGCGAGCTGGTGCTTGTCTGAAGCCCACGGACATGCGGTGTTGACGAGGGAAGGGGAGACGGTGATGCCGTGTATATTGACCATGGCCGTCGTATGGTAGTCTTCCTATGGGCCCTGAGATGGCAATCCTGGTGACCTCAGAGAAGGATCAGGTGCAGTGCACATTTGGACTAGCTATCGATGTCTAGTCACAGTTAGTCTCCCGTAGGCAGACCCTTGAGTAGGAAGACAGTCATTCCTTAAGTCACAGTAACTCTCGTACAAACGAGCATCGAACACTATCGACCCATCAGCTTCTTAACAAACCCTGCCACCTGATCACTGGACTCATGTCGGTTGTACTCCCAATACTGGCATGACTCTCACTTTGAGGCCCTTCGGAACGCAATGCAATGCCGATGCCAGTCGTAAAACCTTGCGAGAATCACTAGCGGCCTCTACATTGACCGGCCACTCATCGACAAGAATTCGCTTCACTGTGCACGAGTTGTGCCCGCTTGGGAGCTTCCACAAGTTGCGGCGGTCAGGAAGATCGAAGCGGGGCTCGCGGTAGGATCCTTGGTTGTACAGCTTCTGGATGCAAAGATGGCTTAAACGTCAATGCTAGAAGAACGAAAAATGAAGATACATCATTGCCGCTACTCGCGACTCAAGAAAGAACTCACCGTTGATTCCAGCTCTCGCGGGAGAGCCGGTCGTTCATTTCCAAGTCATCTCCAATCGGTTCGTTCATACGAATGCTGGAAGACATGCTTCTCTGGATGATCCTCGAGATGATATAGTGAGCACGGGTGCGCTCCATCTTTACACTGGATGCAGTGTAGTTTAATGTTGCGTAGGTCACCTTGGTCCTTGCAGCGGTCTCGTATTTCTATGCAGAAGTCTGAGCGGCCACGAACACTCCCGAAATACATCCCCACTTACCAGTAGGTAGAGATGCGTGCCAGCCTCATCATCCGATTCATCTGAGTTACTCGTGCAGCGACGCTTGGGAGATGGACAGCAGTCACTCCCCATAGTCATCATCGGTTGAAGAATGATTCATGTCCTCTGAGTCGCAGTCTCACGAGAAACGGCTTTGGGAATCTCCACGCAACGTCAGGACTTGAATCCTTAATTCCGGTAGAGGAGAGTGAAACCAAAGTGAGAGATACTGCACCCGTGTCAACCTACATTTTCATGGCTGAAAGAAATGAAGGTGACTGAAACGCTGACCTTCACCATCACCGCCGTTATTGACTGCCTCCACTACCTCCTCCTCTTCAAGGTTGACGTCGGATGGAATCTTGGGATGATTCTCGCGTATCTGCAGAAACAGCGTATAGGTATTGGTCGGCTGCAGCGGTCGATACGACCAGTATTTGTGCATTCCCAGTGAGGCGATCGGCAAAGGGAGAGGACAAGTCGCAAGAGGGGCAAGCAACTTCCCGCCGCACGGGAACGGAGCGGAGTATCAAGTTGGAGGTTGGGCGTGACGTCGAGCCGTCACCGCATGCGAGAGAAGGGGAGATCGTATCGTCACGTCTCCACACAGTCTCCTAAGGGCTCCGTCTCCGCCATGCTCAAGGTAGGCAGTTAGCGGGAATTGAAAGGCATTCCAGCGAGCCTTCAAGGCTGCGACCGCGGTCCAGATCGTCTGCGTGAATAATTCTTGCCCTCAACCAAGGCACAGTTCGTTAGTCGTCGTTTTCGCTGTGGACTCGTCGCTGTAGTGCTGATCCCAATGTTGGTGCTGGCACCTTCTAGAAATACGAAGAATGTTTTCTCCCACCTCGACCACCGAGGCCATCAAGATTCTGCCTCGTCTATATTCCTGTACATCAGGTCCTACTGGTTCCTGACGCAAGCTATTGTAGAGGTAATGTTCTTCGAGTTCTTCAATACCAGCATATGACGGGTCTCCGTTACAAGGGCGAGAGTCATTGCTAGCTTCGACTCTGCAGGCAATGAAGCGACATTTGTTCGCATAAGAGCGCGCATATATCCAGTGGTTTGCTGCTGCTATGCAATTTCTATATCAAACGTTGTGTCTTTTCGCCGCATGAAAGTGGAGATGTTCTGGTTGGTTTTTACTGTGAACAGATAGCAACGGCAAGTTCGACGACTCGTCGATGACTCTGCATAAATGCGGCAGTCGATATGTGGTGTGTGAGAACGTCGGTTGCCTCGAGCATATCTAGTCTCTTGCCCAGACGTTGAAGGGCACTCTATTGAACATGGCGTCGGCGAGTTCTGCCTGTTCTGATGGAATGCCACACACGTCTGGAGGAAGCCGATCGGACTGGAAGCTCCCTTGGAACACGACGAACGTGTTCTACGAATACTCCCGACGTCCAATGGGATCTGCGAGAATCGGGTGTCGGAAGTAGATGGGATAGATCACTCAACGTGCTGGTTTCGAGCTCCTCCCTCGCCCTCACGGTGACCACCAAGTACCGTTTTAACTCTACGTTCTATTCTTTAACTCTACATCCACGCTTTCCAGAGATGGCGACAGAAAACGCAAGCGGTTTCGAAAATATCCGAGAGAAATTTGGCCGCTTCAGGATCCTTATCATTGGGCGGGCGAATGCTGGCAAGACGACCATTCTCCGCGCAATCCGTAACTCTACCAAAAACCCGGAGGTCTATGATGGAGAGGGAAACAAGGTGCGAGCCTAGTCTGATATTTATGGATGAGTGGTATACCAAACCGCGCAAGCAGATCGATCTGACCCAAGTCGAGGGATCCGAGTGGGTGAGTATCACTGGCACTACATATTGGAGCCAGACATGGGGTGCGTTTTGACTGATATATGTTACAAGCGCGGAATGCACAACATCGAGAACGAATTAATCTTCCGGAGTAACAATAAATTCGTCTTTCATGACTCACGAGGCTTCGAAGCCGGTTCTGAAGATGAATTCCAACAATTGAAGGATTTCATTGCTGATCGTGCAAAGACAACTTTTCTCAAGAAACGCATTCATGCCATCTGGTATTTTTTTCTTATGCAATGCGGGAAGTATTTATTGACTAGTTATCACTTTGTACAGGTACTGCATTCCAATGGATAAACTTGGGCGAGCAATCCAACGTTGTGAGGAAAGGTTTTTCAATGAATGTGATACTGGAAACAGTGAGTTTATTTTGGTCCAAGTCTTCTCGGGTTCAATGACAGCCCAGTGACAGTTCCTGTTGTTGTGTTATTCACTAAATATGATGCTCTGTTGGCTCCAGCTATGGGCAAACTAGCTGGTAGTGATCATGAGCTTCCACGGGAGGAAAAGATAGCAAAGGCACAGTTACTTATGGATGAAATTTTTGATGAAGCTGATGTATGGGGTCGTCTCTCTCAATTAAACTATGCACCAAAACATAGTGTTCGAATTGGAGGTATTTGTTATATTGTTTTATAAATCATCTAGTTGATGGACTTTACATGCAAATGGAAGGGATGAACAACTCCAATGAGGGGTGTAATATCCTGTTAGAGAATACAGCAAGAGCTCTGAATGAGGAAGCTTTGCAAATCCTATTTGTTACTGCCCAGGAATCAAATATAGCACTGTGCATCAGATATGCACTTGAAGAGTAAGTGACCAAAAATTATATATTCTTCATGGGCTGATACTATAGTATGAGCAAAGGATTATACTACATGTAGACAGACTACATGATTCTGCACTTCCTGTGCATAAGAGGGAGATATATACCACAATAGTTGCAAAATGGTTTCTACACTTTTGGGTAAGTTGTCATACAAATCAGCTCTTCCATAAGAGCAGAGATATGCTAATCATTTTGATACATATCACATTGATGACCATAAGTAGTAAGTTGTTCATTGTGGTTAAAGATAAAGATGATCATGATTTGATGTATATCATTCATTTTTCCTTGGAAATAACAGCAAGTGAGTTTTGCAATGCAGAATAATTCAGAGTGGGGATGCTAATGATTTCATGTCCATCCATCCTTCACCTCTTGAAATGATTCAGAGTGGTGAAGCTGATGATGCTACTATGTCCATTCATCCTCATTCTCTGCTTGAAATGACAGAAAGTAAAGTTGTGTTGTGGAATAATTCAGAGCAGTGATGCTGATGATGCTATGTCCATTTATTCTTCATTCTGCTCTGGAAATGACAGGAAGTGAGTTGCTGTGTGTATTATGGAATAATTCAGAGTGATGATGCCATGTTCATTCATCCTCCATTCTGCTTTGGAAATAACAGAATGTGAGTTGCCAGTGTACATTGTAGAATAATTCAAAGTGGTGATGCTGATGATACCATGCCCATTCATTCTTCATCCTTCTCTGGATATGATAGTATGTGAGTTGTGCACTGTGGAATAATTCAGAGTGGTGATGCTGATGATGCTCTGTCCATTCATCCTTCATACTTCTCTGTAAATGACAGTATGTGAGTTGTGCATTGTGGAATGATTCAGGGTGGTTATACTGATGATACCATATTCATTCATTATTCATTCTGCTTTGGAAATAACAGTATGTTAGTTGTGCATTATGGAATAATTCAGAGGAGCAATCCTGATGATACTATGTTCATTCATCTTTTATTCTGCTCTGGAAATGACAGGGAGTGAGTTTTGTATTATGTAATGATTCAGAATTGTCCATTCACCCTTCTTTCTGCTCTGGAAATGACAGGGAGTGAGTTATATACTGTGGAATGATTTAGCCTGAGAGTGGTGATGCTGATGCCATGTCCATCCATCCTTCATCCTTCTCTGGAAATAATAGTATGTGAGTTATGTATTGTGAAATAATTTCAAGTAGTGATGCTCAAGATGCCTGGGATCTCTCTCCATCCTTTATTTTGCTCTAAAAACAATAGGTTGTGAGTTGTATATTATGAAATGGTTCAGACTCCAGTGATGCTGATGATGGCATATTTATTCATCTTTCATCTTGCTCTGGAAATGACAGAGAGTGAGCTGTGCATCGCGGAATGATTCAAAGTGATAAATTGTAATGCTAATGATGCCATTCCCATTCATCCTTCACTTCTGCTTTGAAAATGACAGCATGTAAGTTGTACATTGTGTAATGGTCCAGAGTAGTGATGGTGATAATGACATCCATTCATCCTTCATTTTGCTCTGGAAATGATAGGAGGTGAGCTATGTTTTGTTGAATAATTCAGAGTGGTGATGCTGATGATACCATATCTATTCATTCTGCTCTACAAATAACAGGGAGTGAGTTGTGTATTATATAATGATTCAGAGTGGTGATGGTGACAATGCCATTTCCATTCTTCATCCATTCTGCTCTGTAGATTGTAAGTTGTGTATGAAGGAATGATTCAGAGTGGTGATCATGATGCTGATGATGCCATGTCCATTCATTCTTAAATCTTTGGTGGAAATGACAGTATGTGAGTTGTACATTGTGGATACTTTGGAATGGTAATTTGATGATGCCATGCTTCATTCTGCTCTGGAAATAACAGGAAGTGAGTTGTATTATGGAATGATTCAGAGTGGTGATGCTGATGATGTCATGTTCATTTACCATTCATACTTCATTCTACTCTGGAAATGATAGAGAGTGAGAAGCTGTGCATTATGGAATCATTCCAAGTTGTAGTGCTGATGATACCATGTCTATTCACACTTCATACTTCTCTGGAAATGACAGCATGTAAGTTGTGTACCAGGGAATAATTCAGAGCAGTGATGCTGACAATTATGCTATGTCCATTCACCCTTTATGCTCTGGAAATAATGTTGGCAGGAAGTGAGTTGTACATTGTAGAATGATTCAGAGTAGTGATGCTGATGCTGATGCCATGTCCATTCATCCTTCATTCTGCTCTGGAAATAATAGGTTGTGAGTCATGCATTGTGAATTTAGAGTGATGATGTTAATGATGCTGGCACATTCATTCATCATTCATACTTCATTCTGCTCTGGAAATGACAGTCAGTGAGTTATGCATAATAGAATGATTCAGATTAGTGCTACTGCTAATACCTCCATTCATCCTTCATTCTGCTCTGGAAATGACAGGCAGTGAGTTGTGAAATGTGAAATGATTCAGAAATGGTGATGCTAATGATACCATGTCTATTCATCTTCATTCTACTCTGGAAATAATAGGCAGTAAGTTGTGGATTGTGGAGTGATTCAGAGCAGTGATGCTGATGATGCCATGCCCATCCCATTCATTCTTCATTCTGCTCTGGGAATGACAGGAAGTAAGCATTGTGAAATACATATTTCAGAGTGATGATGTGATGCTGATGATGCCATGTCCATTTATCCTTCATTCTTCTCTGGAAATGATAGATTGTGAGCTGTGTATTATGGAATGATTCAGAGCACTGGTGCTGATGATATCATTTCCATTCATCCTTCATTCTGCTCTGAAAATGACAGGAAGTGAGTTTTGTTTTATGGAAGTCAGAATGGTGATATTGATGATCTATGGGATGTCTATTTGTCCTTCATTCTACTCTGGGATTGATAGAGAGTGAGTTATGCATTGTGGAGTGATTCAGAGTAGTTGTGCTGATGATGATGCTATATTCATCTATCCTTCATTCTGCTCTGGAAATGATAGGGAGTAAGTCCATTGTAGAATGATTCAGAGTAGTTATGCTGATAATGATGCTATGCTCATCCATCCACATTGACAGGAAGTGAGTTGTGCATTATGGAATGATCCAGAATGGTGATGTTGATGATGCTCTATGTTCAACTATCTTTCATTCTACTCTGGAAATAACAGGGAGTGAGTTATGTATTATAGAATGATTTAGAGTAATGATGCTGATGATGGTGCCATCTCCATTCTGCCTTCATTCTACTCTGGAAATGACAGGAAGTGAGTTGTTTATTATGGAATAGTTCAGAGTGGTGATATTGATACAATGTCCATTCATCCTTCATTCAACTGCTTTGGAAATGACAGTATGTAAGTTGTATATTGTGGAATAATTCCAAGTGGTGATGTTGATGATACATTGTATATCCATTCACTCTTTATTTTGCTCTGGAAATAATAGAAAGTGAGTTGTGTATTGTGGAAATAATTCATAATGGTGATACTGATGATGCCATGTCCATACACCCTTTATTCCACTTTGGAAATGACAGGGAGTGAGTTGTATATTTCAGGTAGTGATGTATGATGATACCATGATTCTTCCTTGGAAATAACAGCAAGTGAGTTGTGCATTGTAATTTGTGGAATGATTCAAAGTAATCCCCCATTTTGCTCTGGAAATGATAGGTTGTGAGTTGTGCATTGTTGCGAATCTCATCCGCACCTCCTAGTTCCCAGTAACCGCACGTCCCCTTTTCTATCTTTATGGTCACATGACTCTTCCGAGTTCCGATCACGTGATCTCCGGTTATCTTATCTTATCAGGTTGGCACTTATCATTTATCTTATCTCTTCTCCCGCGCCTATCCTGCTTACTTCAGTCACGTGACTTGGTTCTAGACCTCGTCACCTGACAC
>JBBPRP010000717.1:0-11149 GCA_038093135.1 Leccinum longicurvipes
CTCCTCAGCGACCGCGTCCTTCGAAATCAAGGAGTCAACGTATTTCGCCAAGCTAGAGATTATGGGGTGTTTTAAGATCTGGACGGTGGGAATCTCGGGCAACTGGAATGCAGCCTCTCCCTCACGCTTGAGCCTGATGACATCGATGGAGGTACCACCGAGCTCAAAGAAGTTATCGCTAGCGGACATGTCGCTCAAGTTAAGGTTGAAGATGTTGGCGTAGATGCCAGCCAATGTTTTCTCAGTCTCACTTGAAGGAGCGACGAAGCTGGCACCGCGAGCAATGCTCACCAGTTCCTCCGCACGGGCGATGTGCTTAGCGAGCGAACCCTGCTTGAGCTGCTTTAGGAGACTAGCCCTGGAAAGCTTTCCGAGAGTGGTCTTCTCCATTTGATCAGCGGGGATAGGGATGATCAACTGTGGTGGGAGGGTGATCATCTTGACAGAGATGTCGCGCAGAGCACGTTGAGTAGTGAAGAGCTTAGCGGGAGCGTCGTCGTCGTTGAGGCTGAAGGTCGGGGCGTAGAAGACGACGAAGCCTTCGGTATCTTGTCCAGGCGCGCGGTAAGGTGCAGCGGCGAGGAAAGAGTGGGTGACACCGTCAACCTTCTGGAGATGAGTTTCCAATTCAGGAATGCCATAAGAGACACCGTGGACGATGACGGTGTCCTTGATACGCCCGTTCAGCCTCATCTTCCCTTGCTCGATGATTCCAACGTCACCGGTACGGTACCAATCACCCTCGACAAAGCTAGAAGAGGTTGCCTGGGGGTTGTTGTAATAGCGGACAAAGATCATAGGGCCGCGGACTTGGAGTTCTCCGCTTTTACCGTCAGGGAGAGGAGTAACACCGTCTTCAGGGTTCACGATGCGCATCTCACATCCAGGGAGAGGCTCGCCGAGCTCCAAGAACTCGAATGTCGGGGGATTTTTCAGCGCATCAACCGTATCGTAGATGATTCCAGCGCTGGAAACAATCCACGTCAGATGGGGAGACCGTATCCACACCAGAAACTTACCAGGTCTCCGTCATGCCAAAGCCGGAACCTATAACGAATGGAGCATCACCATTCTTTGCAAGGTTTTTAAGAGTCTTGTTGAACGCAACAGCAGTACTGCTGACAATCGCTTCGCCACCACTGTTGACGCGCTTGAGGGAAGAGAGGTTAAACTTGCCGAACAGGTCTTCGCGGTGCCCGAGGTCTCGCACGAGTTTAGCGAGTAAGAAGTTGGGCGCAAACGCAAGTTCAACCGACTGGGTCACATTTAACGGCGAGCCAAACAAAATATACTATTGATCACTGACCTTTTCCTCGATCAAGCTAAGGTATTTCAATGGATCAGAGAGGATGACAGATGCATGCACATGCAATTGCGAAGCCCCGAAAAGAAGTGGCGTCAAATGCATTTCGAGGGATCCGGCAACGTGGTCAAATCCAACCCCTGTTCCGCGTTAGCATGCCATCTGACAGGGAATCAATAAAACTCACAGTTCAAGATCCTGGACTCCGACGTAAGACCGTAGCTCTGACCCTTGGCAAGGGAAGCGGCAATGACTGTGCGATGCGTATGCACCACCACCTTGGAGAAGCCGGTTGACCCAGAGGTCAAATACAGGATGGCTTCATCGTCGGGTTTGGGTTGGTGGACAACAGAGTCTATTTTCAAGGTTCCAGCCGTAGCTTTCAGCTCCGAGAACAAGCGAATATCAAGACCAGCGATCGACTCCACCTGGTCAGCGCCGCTCTCGGTCGTCAACCAGGTCGGCGAAGATAAAAGATTGTTGATGTGCGCGACGTGACCCTCCTTGTGTGCTTGCTGAGCGCTCAGGGTGGGCTGCAAGCAAGGCACGTAACCTGCAAGGAGACAAGCCCAAACAGCAGCCATATTGTCCTCATGTTCGGTGAGGTACACAACGATAACCGAACCAGCGGGCTTGCCCCATACACGGATAGCATTCGCCAAGGAAAGGACGTATTGGCTGAATTCGCTGAATGTTTTTGTTTGGATGGAGGAGTCGTGGGCGGAGGAGGTGATGAAGCTGAGTTCGTGATCAGGATACTGAGAGACGACCGAAGAGAAAACATCGACGAGAGTCTCTGGAACAGTGGGATTCGTAATAGAAGCCTTCAGATCACGGATGGCACCTGCGGGGGTGATGGAGGAAGAAACAGCAATGGGAGCCATTGGTAAAAATAGAGGTAATGGGTGACTGGCGGCGATGTCTAGAAGAAGGGTGAATTGGTGGTTTGTATCGATACTGCTTAAGCCAACCTCTTTTTATATGTTATGGGAAGCGGATTACTGTTGCGATGCTATGGCACACTTGGCTGTGTGGACGACCAATAATTTTGATCCCAAGAGCGGGACGAGAAAACAAATTGAGCCACGACCCCATCAGGATAGCTGAACCCAGTAAGAGTGCTTACTTCCATGTGACGCCGATCGAATAGATAGCAACGTAGGCAATGCACCATACTAGCGGTACACTGGTTGAGGGAGGGCACTGCTCAATAACGGTCGTATGATTAATGCGTTCCGAGCGGAGCCAGGCGCGATAAACAAGTCTAACTGTAATAGAAAACGAATGCGATGTCAATGACAATCGATCAGTCTGGGCGAACCAGCCCTGAACCAGTTCATGTAGGAGCTTGAGATCCTCCGAGTGGCTGTGGAGACAATCTGAGGTGCTTCCACCAATCGGAAAACGCTGATTCACCGGGATCTCCGTTGGGACATCGATGGCCGTCTATCTCCTGCCTCTCGGTCTCGCTAAGCCATCACTGGGCGCTGTCCGAAACTCGGACCTTCGTTCATCAAATCACCGCCCATCCGGTATTCAACGCCTCCCTTGAGTCACCGACTTCTTCTGAGTGTAATGCTTATGTGAGGAGAGGTATCGCTGCAGAAATTTGCGCGCCGTTATGTACATACTTCCATGGAGCTATGCTTGTGCGCTCTGTGGCCGCCCGGCAGTGCTAAATACTAAAGCTTGGAGCCACTATTGCAGAATCGCATGCGCGCAATAGCAACCGCTAGCGCGAAACGACGCCTCCTTCCTAAAAACAATCGCAGTTATTACATATGGATAACAATATTTTCTTTGAGTCCATTCGAACAAACCTGCCAGCAGGCCATCATCTCCACCGTCCCCTCCTTCAACACCGTGACCAGCATCCACATTTGCAAGCGGGGTTACTCGAGATCAAGTTGTCGATGACGCCGGAGAACAAAGAAGGTGCAGCACGTGTAGTCTCAGGAGTGTACGAGAGTGATGATGGACGGTTCAAGTTCTGAACGCCGGTCCAACCGCCGGAACTTCTCTGAACCGAAGGCGTGGTTGCCTTCACATTTACTAGCCTTCTGGTGTGTGATTTGAACGCGTTCGGACGCCAGTCAGTGACCGTAGGTTGTAGCTCCGTGTGCGCCGACATGAAGAAGGCAGAGAAAGAAAGTCGAGGTACACAAACCGCACAACGCGAGCCTTCGTAGTGCATCCTAGTTCCTGATGCGGCTTTGCGCCATGCTCGTGGCGGTGTTGCTTACCGATGTTTATACCAGGCCGCTGGCGTTGACTCGATTCGTCGGTTACCTTCAACTTGAAGTGATGCACTTCAGTGGGTTGCACGGAATCCACAATCGGGTTAAATCTCAGATGCGATGTTCGAGTGCCCCAAGTCTCAAAGTCGTGGAATGTACTGGTGAGTCCCAAGGTTTGACAGGGAACCTTCAGCAAGTGTCAAGTACTGCCGTTTACCAAGTTACCAAGTTACAGCTGTCAGAACTCGTCGGACCGCCGGGACGTCCAACTAATAATCTGGCAAGCTTGCTTTCGAATCCGGGGAAGCTCCAGACTCACCACTGCTATATCCTTCCCCGCTGGGTACCCATAGGATGTTTCCTCCTATTCATAAATTATTGTTCCCAGTGTGATCAAACTGGCACCTCTGACGTGGTTCCATAACATCTCCTCCGCCCCCTTTGGTTCAGCGTTGTGCCATTCCGTTGGCGGAATACAACATCCCTCGCCTTCACGATTCTGGCAAGATGTTTTCCACTCGACAGTCATCTCCACTGCAGTCTGCACTCCACATGCAAGCATCTCTTCTGAATGCATAATCTGTCTATTTCAGAACTTTACTTAAAGACTCCGATTAGTAGTGGGCCCCGGCTTCGTTCGGATTTATAAAGTTGGTTGTAGCTATAGCTCTTTGATACTCTTCATAATAGTCGTTTGACGCCAAATTTGTTCGATGTCGGTGCGGCGCGGTGTTTGAATTCGGCCCCAAAATACGATTGCCGCCGAGTTGAGACGTCAGCCTTCTCTGAGTCATGACTCGGAGTGACGGGCATCGGTCGATAAATGGTGTCCGTACTTCTACATAATCAAAGGCTCGCTTGGCTTTTAAGTGCCCTACGACAATACTCCGCATCGCCATGGGCCAGTTTTACGACGAAATTCCCAAAAATCATTTTGAATGGATCAAGAAACAGCACATGTTCTGGGTGGCCACCGCTCCCCTCGACGCGCACGGTCACGTCAATGTGTCGCCCAAAGGAATAGCAGACTGCTTCCATGTGATCAACTCAAAGCAGGTCTGGTATGAAGACCTCACTGGGAGTGGTATAGTATAATGTTTTACTAGAGTCGGCCAATTCTCATTGACCCAAACGCGGTGGATCATCTGTGTTTGCAGGCGTAGAGACCATATCACATATTAGGGAGAATGGCCGAATCACGATCATGTTCTCTGCTTTCGACGGCCCCCCCAGGATTCTACGACTTTTCGGTGTTGGTACCGTGCACGAATACGGCTCCCCGGAATACAACAAGTTCATTCTGCCTGAGTCTCGCAAACCGGGATCGAGAGCCGTGATCTTCATCGATGTATACAAAGTCGGAACAGTGCGTATCCCGCCCATTTTGCATCTCAATCCCCCGCTCACTCGTGCCTCTTGTTCCCTTTGAAGTCTTGTGGATACGCAGTTCCGTTGTATGACTTCACAATGCATCGCACTCAGCTTCACCGGTTCTCCACCAGGGCCGAAAACAACGGCAGAGCGCTTGCCGCCTCTCGTAATCAACAAGGTGCAGATCAAGGCGTAGAAAAAGTGAAAAAGTCGGTGGTTCCGATCTCTCTTCAAGAGTACTGGCTGGCAAAAAACATGCGTTCTCTGGATGGCCTCACGGGCCTCGTGACCGCCCCTGACGCCGCGCTAACCACGACGCCACAGTCGGAGTTCAATGAGGATGCTCCGAGGCCAAAGCTACGTCGCGACACGAAGGTTGCAGAGGCAGCGCGAGACGGCAAGTGGTTGGCATCGGGGTTCGTGTTGGGAGCAGTCTCCGTATTGGCAATCAGCAAACTCGTGGAAAGCTTGAAGGGGTAAAAGCCATTCTCATTCCTTACAGATTGCGCTCATGCAAAAAGACATTGACGTTTGCTTTCTATGTGATGCTGAGTATCTGAACATTCCTGTTGCAAACGTGTACCTTACTTCCTGTTAGAAATGTAGTGTAGTGTAAGGACTCGTGAAATGCCCCCGTCTCGTAGTCGAATTCCGGTTCGCAGACTGTCGAGCACTGCCGCGAACTCAGTGAACGATTCAGACGACTTGTGCTTTGACGTGGATATTCATTCACAAATGGATAGTACAACATACATTTGCTTACTCTCTTGACTCATCAGACTACAGGTTTATTGAGCTTTGTAAAGGTCGGTGAACCTTGTTAGCCCTTGATGCAAGTCTCGTTGTGGAGCACTTGGAAGCTGTTGCCGCTGATGTTAAATAGTAACAACATTCAAACGAATGGTTGAAATAGAACTCACTTCAAACCATCGCCTATCGAAACAGATGAAGATGAGAATTCAGAAAAATAGAGGGAGCTTACCAGCCTCGTGATCATTCTTATACACATACGTCTAATAATCCTCTTGAGAACGGGTACAGACATGTCATAAACCGCCTTACCTTGTCAAATGTGACCTGGACAGAACCGGAATTGGGACCATTGACCCCATTGCTACCATGGCCAGTGAGGAAAGTGAGCTCAACAACATTGTCAGGCGCCTGGACGCCGAAACTGTGAACCCCGATTAGCAGGGAATAAAACGGTTGGACAGCCGGTGTATTACTCCTCAGTTCTCTTCTTGGGCACGTTTCCTTTGTTCGGTACGCTGACAAGCACCCCCGTCTCGGTGAAAGTCACGTCCGTGGGGTACTGGTGGTTGGCTGGAACAACCCTGACACCTTCAATAATGAGTTGCAGATTACCCCAGTCTAAGATCAACTTGGGGTCAAAAACGCAGAGAATGATGAGCAGGCCCGCTGCTAGCATCGAATGACAACATTCAACGAATCGTCGACACAGAACTCACATAAAAAATCCTTTAAGGAAAACAGAAGCTTACCATTCCGGTCACTGGTATACCTGGCCCCAGACTAAAAATCCACGTAAGAATGAGTACAATCACGTCACAAACCGTCTTACCCTGTCGAAGATGATCTCAAGAAAACCAGTATTGGTACCTGAAGGCCTGGCGCCGCGTTGCTACCATGACCAGTGAGGAAAGTGACCTTGTCACCACTGGGAAGCAGCTTAAGACCGAAACTATGACCCGCAGATTAGCAAGGAATAAAACGGTTTGACAGATGGTGTATTATTTCTTCGCTTTCCTCGCCTTGGGTTCATTTCCTTTGTTCGGTTCGCCGACAAGCACCCTGTTTCGGTGAAACTCACGTCCAGGGGATACTCTGGCTAGGTTGTCGAACAACCGTGACACCTTTAGTAATGAGCTGCAGAACGCCCCAGCCTGCCAAGACCAACTTGACATCAAGAACGACGGTAATAATGAGTAGATAAATCAACTTGCCCGAATTGCCTATATATATCGAAGGGTACGGTGGTCATGGTCGTTGTGAATAGTCTGTTGTGAACTCGCAAGGGGATCTGGAGTTGTCGCAAGGTGCATAGATTGGAGGCTATTCATCCAAACAGCCCATGTAACCAGTGCCGGGGTCATCCATCGATGAACCTGGAATTGACGTGAGTTCTATTGACATCCATTCCTCTTGTCAACGAATAACGTACTGTATTCAAATCAACATTCCTTTCTGATATTACGTTGTCGCGACCTACCGTGACGATGCTTACCCGGGATCGTCTGTATCCCGGAAATCATTCCAGCATCAAGACCCCGTAGTCCAGCATGTGTGTGGAGTCGGACGTAAACTGTTTATCAGTCACCACAATCTGGGGTTCTTTGGGCAGTCCAAATGTCAAAGCATTGAGAACAAGTGCAGGACAACCTGTAGAACCACGGACAGGGGAAAGCGAAACGACAATGATATAATCGGCTTGATGCATAACTCTGAAGCGAAGATTGCGCGTATCTAGCGCATGTCAGCCCCGGAATAAGGGCAGAATGAATAATGGCGGATAAACGTTTGCACCTCTATCGGGTTAGCAAGAATATGGTATCGATGAAAAGGGGAAGGTCAGTGGGACAGATTCTGGGTCGTGTACGTATGGTCGGACCATGATGCAGTACCAGCCTGTTTGGCCAAGATATGGGATGGCGCCCTATCGCATGAATGGGGAAGCAAAGAGCGGACCCGAAAACCATTTGGCTAGGTTCGATGAAGTGGGAAAGTCCCGGAAGTGGGATAGAATCTGGGGTCGTGTACGTATGATCGGATCATGTAACCCCCATTACATGAATGAGGAAGCGAAGAAAGGACAGTCTCTGGGAGACACCGTCGTCCGACTGTGGCTAGAGCGGCGTGCTGAACCCATTGTCGTCGGAAAGTTGCAAATACTAAGAAGGCGATGGGCCAGTTCTTGACTCTAGCCGAATTTTGTGATTCTTTCACTGGGGTTGCCATCACCGTTGGAACTGAGCCAAAAATTCGGCTAAGAGCCAGAGGAAAGTCAACCAACCTGACACCAGATCTTGCAGTCATACGTACGCCAAGGAGTTTCTGTTCCTCAGAGTGTTCGGGAGCCTCCGACAAGAGACAGCTTGAGAACAGTGAAACCATTAACAAAGGTGAACACAATTGCACTCAGAGCGGCAAGATACATAAAGCGAGAAAAAAAAAACCTCTGAAATTATATAACTTATGGGTATGATGCTAGTCTGTCTGGTCCCACCTCCAAGAGTCCTAATAATGAAACGAAGATATTCAACGGTTGATCCTGGCCAACCGGTCCCACGTAGTCGGTCAACATGTAGTGCACACTAGCAGAGAAATTCACGCGACGATCCCATAAGCCTCCCTCTCCTCCATCGTCCACTCAAACACGGGCAGCGGATGTGCCTCGGTAGTGAACACCCACTTGTCAAGCGGCAGCGGATCCTCGTCCAAGAACATGAGATACAAGTATTTGAGAGTCTCGGCCAAAAAGTAACTGGAAAGCGTCGAGGCGGTGAGGATCACGTTCCCAGGAGACAGTGCGTCAGGTGCGCGCGCGTAAATAGTAACTCACCTCGGCATCGAGTCTTGGTGAGTTGGATGGGGGGTGGTGACGTTCTGGATAGAGGCGTACCCTGAAGGGGTCTTGGTGTGGCGTTCGATAGCTTGGAAGACTTCCCAACCGCGATGCCGCCATTTGACATCGCCCGTCGTTCGCCATAGGATGTACATTGATTCGATCGTCTGTGCAACCAAACGACCAAGGTAAAAGAAAAGAACCAAGGGTATGGCAGTGAGTACAACGCGCCCACACACGTGATTCCGAGGGTGTTACGTACCTCAGGCCGCAAGTAATACGCCGCGTTCTTGATTGTATAGTCCCTTTCTATTGGATCAAGAGGTAGTTGTTTGACTGTACTCTGCCCTGTCAGCTCCAATGTTTCAAGTGTGGAGTTCTTGCCCAGGGGAACCGTCCACGGCTTCATATTACCTACACCTGGCGGCAGACTTCTCTGTTCCTGTCTCCTTCCCCACAGGTTGCCAACTGCACCCCGCCAACCACCACTATCTTTATTTCGCGCATTCCATGCACGCAGTTCGTTCATCCACCGTATTTCACCCAGCTCCGGATCGACATCCATCCACACACACTCGGGCCCCAACCCCGTCGGTTGATCCGCGTACGTCATATAACATGTCTCTGCAATCCCTTCCGCTGCCCATAAATGTAGGTCTGCCAAATTAAACTCGGCAAGATGGGCATAGGCGCGGCGGTCCGCAGGTAACAGGTCGTCCGCAAGCGCAGCGACATCTATTCCGAGCGTGTTGAGGTCGTTGAGGGGGAGAAGATGAACACCGAGCGCAAGCAAGCCGGGGAAGAAACAGGAAAGATGTTCAAAGGCGTGTGAGGCACCAAACCATCTTTTGCCCTTGGTCGCATCCGTCACGTAGAGGAGGCGACGGTTTGGGCTGAGGAAGAGCAGGTTGTTGATGACATAAGAGGTGAATCTGAGGTCTATTAAGGCGTCAATCGTCTGAGTTGTCCTCAAGAACGAGGGCCAGACGAACACATTTCGAGATTACGCTTGTCCGTGCGTGCAGTCATCAGGAATTGCTTCAGTGTGTATTCGTGCCCGCTATCCGCGAGGGCGCCAACGGAGAGGAAGTCTGTCCACGACCCCATGAATCAATTGCTTGCGAAGGGGGCGAAGGGTGAGTTACTCACTGCCGTTTGGTGCACCTTTTCTAAGATTCCATCGTGTGGGATACATTCCGCCGGTTTCACTCAGGTTCGCAGTATCAAACAGATCAGTAACCCGGGTTGCCTGTAGTAACAGATATGTTCCGGCTCAGAACAGGAACAAGGACAGAATACCAACATGATCAACGTGTTCTTTTTTTCCTGTGATCTTGCCTAGGTAGGCGTATTCCATCTGAAAAGAGGCTATTTCTGCCAACACGCCTGTTCCTTCCATGGGTTTCGTTGGCCTGTAAGAACATAAAAAGGAGGGTCAGAACCGATCCCGACACAAAAAGGTAAACACAGCCAACTTGTAGGTATTGACCGCAAAAGCCGGGAGGCCACTTTTCGTATTGAACGCGGGGGCTAACTTGCTCCCGAGCTCATCCGCCTTTAGTCGCAAGAGATCGTTGCCAGATAACGCATATGCACTCAACAAACCACCGAGATACCGAATGACGGTTTCGAAGAAGGGAACATGTTGGTTCTGATGGGGGCCGATTTAGACGGAAGCGGAGGGGCGTGGAATGAACTCACGGACGGCAGGGAGAAGTTGGTATTGCTGATGACTGGTAACGCCCGTGTGTACTCGTCCTCCAGACCCATGAGTAGCATCGTATCCAGGGAATCCACGATGGTGACACCCCACCCGTTGAAGCTAGGCACACGCGTGTCAACGAGGGCGACCGCAGCGACGCAAAGACGAGGACCCGTGTCCGTAGGATCATCGGGAGGACTCACTTGTTTACAGTCGTGTTGGACACGGGCAAGAGCTCGTCGGACATGAATGAATAGTTCTCGTAGCCACGATAGGCATGTCGGAACGCCTCCTTAACCTGTGCTGCTCGCTCGGCCCAGACTTGAGGTGTTACTGGCTCTTCGAAGCGCGTATCTTGCGAGAAGCTATCTCGTGTCAGATAGGCGTAGTAGAGCGTGGAGAGGATGGCGGAGATTCCAAGGGTGAGCAAGACGTGGCGAACAGTGACCCGGCGATGTTTGTGGAGACGGAAGGAAAGTGCGATGTTGGTGGGAACGAAGTAGTAAAAGACGTTGGTGAACGCCGCCGGCATGTTTGTTTTGGCCGAGGCAGTTTGCTCACTCGGGGCAAGTCACAAGGACCTCGCGGTTTCTGACGAGGTGCCCACGCACGGCTCAGCTCGAAGATAATCTCGTGACCGCTCAACGTGGCGGTAAGATCACACCTCAGTTGACGTTGCCTTTGTGAAAAAATCGTTGTAACATCGTACTACGTCCATAGTACTGTGTCCTGAATTGCCTTCGTTGATGGGTCCGTTGTTCTCATCATACGTGCGACTCTCTTACTAGTTGGTTCAGCGGCGCTCTTGGCAACGGTGACCTGAAACTTAAAGGATCACGAAATTCAGAGAGCCCAGCAATTTGCTTTCCAACGAGAATGGGTTCAGCACATTCTCCCATCATGGCACTCGCACAGTCGCACCCAGGTCCGAGTCCACTCGTCGCTTCCCGTTC
>JBBPRP010000718.1:0-11135 GCA_038093135.1 Leccinum longicurvipes
CAAGATGGCGGCAACGCACATGTACCTGTGGTATAAGTAGGCTGTCCCTTCTCCACCGCAGTTGCCTTCGGGAGTCGACACAACCAATCTAGTATTGCATACGCCACAAAAAAATAGTCTGTGTGAGTGCCGACTCCAAAAAGGTTCGATATAAACATCGATCTGGGCATCCCCAATGGACCTACTTATAAAAAAGTACAGACGGAGGTGGCACCTGCCATACTGCTTTAACTACAACTCTACTCTGCCTCTCCTGGTGGACCCACGGTAGTCCCAGTGCAAGTCCAAGCGTGGCAACATACAGGTGAGTCCACCTAGCGACAAGGAGACGTTGGCTCGTCCTTACCTTTCCTTGTAATCAGATGAGCAGCGGCGCTTATATAACCCTCAGCCAGGGGGAAAACGAGGAGGCAGACAAGGAGCACCTCCTCTCCCCCTCAGATAGTTTCACCCATGATACTTCCGTGGAGGCACCTCGCCGCAGCACGATCATGTCGTCCCCACACTGGATCGGAGTGGCAGTGATCTTGCTTTTCTTCATCAACGCCGGTTGCCTGCTCCTTACCACCCACCAACTGCATCATGCTTCTCGAGTACTGAGACCGCATCTCAACTTTGCGGACAACCGCGATCTTCCTCGGCCAGATCCATATGATGGACTTTGATTCATGTTTTGGGACTTGTGAGCGCGCGGACGACGGTGACGTTATATAAATAAACTCATGTTTCGAAATGGTGACCAGCGCTGGCGCGCTATCCGACTCTATCGTGATAGCTGTGGTGTACATACGTATTTTTGGGCGATCATCCACGCCAGTTTCAACCTGTGTGAAAGACATTCACATGCGGCGCGCCCTATGAGCGTAGTGCTAGAATCAAATCCTGTGTTCTTGGGTGGTGGAGACGAACCACAATGACCACAATGAATGAGAAGGCAGGAAAGGGATCAATAGCGGGTGTCTGAACAAGCCCCGTATGTTTATGTTTAGAACCGACGAACCTCGTGACCTGTGCGATCCATGCGACCGGGACCATCGAGGCTTCATCGCCCGTTCGGGCCTAATGGAAGTGCGACCACAAGAGAAGCAAGCCCAAGCGGATATAAAACCTGGGGAAAGCAAGCTGCCGCTTTTTCCAACAACCTAACATTTCTCGACGCCGAGAAGCATCCTCATCATGCTCGCCTTCGCACCCGCCTTGCTCATCTTTTTGCTCGCAATGACCTCGTCAGTCGTCGGCGGCGTTGTCAGAGGCGCAGGTTGGTCACTTTCTATCAATGATGAGTCGAAAACAAACCCTGATGATCCACGTTATGACAGTGGCTCGTGATGTCATCATTGCTGGTAAGGACGTTTAATGCCAATTACCACGCAGAGCTGTTACCATTGTGTCCAGATGCTGGGAACGTTGTCAAGCGGGCTGTAGATGCGGAGACACCAGGTCAGTGACGTGCGATCATGGGGCGGAGTACCTATCTTAAATACCTGCAGAGCCTTCTACGGGACCGCCGACCGCAACCCCCGTACCTGGGGCCCTGTTTGCTTCCAGGGTCCATCAGGAACTGGGTTGGTGAGCTGAGCATGGCGGCTCCCGTCGACGCGGTGAGAGGGGAGATGATCACAGCGATTTTACGTCTCGGTGGACAGTGTATTTATCTCGATTTTGGTTGACAGTCGTGTCCCTTGGTGTCATGTATTTTTTAAGTTTAGCCAACTCCTTGGAATGCCCAAAGAGGGCTAGACAGGCGATGCACGTCTTGGTTCTACAGCAAAGTGTCATGATGACGCTCACTTGCATGAATTTTTGTATGAGCGTGGGAATATTGGTAATTGCCCGAATCCGTTTAATTGATCCGCGTTGGCGAACCTGTGCCTATAGGTGGGTACTGGCACGGCATGGCTGAGTAGACCCAGGACCCGCCGTTCGAGTCGATCCGTGCTTTACGCCTAGTTCCTCTCGGGCCCATCGGTCATCCTAGCCGAGTCATTTCAGATATATTAAGTGTCCCGCACCGGCAGTGCCTGCTCAATGGCTGTTACTACTACACTTGAGCTCCCGGACAGAACAACGCCCGTGTAGCAAGTCAGGAACGTTCCTTAGTGGGATTTGCCTCGGGCCCTGAAGGAATACAGAGAAATACGTACGCGGAAACCTCAGGAGAGCCGTGTTGACATGACAGTAAGTTGTATTCGCGTTTGAACCTAAGCTTAATGATACGAACGCCGCACTACAGGTATTGGTCTGGTCACCAGTCAGGCTATTCGCATGGAAGCGTCACTTGAATCAAGGCACGCGAGATATCTAGCTAGCAAAGGGAAGTGGGCAAGAATTGAAGGGTGGAAGTTCAAACCCGGGAATACGGCCGTTGCTCACCGTAACAACGTGAACCTTGCACCCGCCGCATCCGCACAGCAGTGCAAAACACAGTGCCATTAAACTGTGTTTAGCTGACGGTTGCGTTGTCCGTGGATGGTCCCGGTCAGGGCGCAGGAGCGGCCACCCGAAGAGGGTAGTTCAAGGGGTCGTAAGGGCGGGGACAGCAAGGGACGAGTCAAAGTGCACGGATGGCATGCACAGGTGAACAGCCAACTGCAAGGGAAAGAAGGATAAAAGGTCTCGTGTCAGACAATGGCTTTCCTTCAAACATTCGAACACTATTGCTCATCGAGCACACGATCTCACCGTAATGCGTTGCTCCACTGTCACCACCACCTGTCTTGTCTTGTGCGCCATCGCACCGTCTAGTCTCTGCGCCCCCCTTCCTGCGGACAACTCGTCCCTATCTGGCGCACTGTGGAAGAATCGGATCCACGAAGTGGTTAACCCCAAGACCGGGGTATCAACGAGTGAGTGGACTTGCGAAAGACACATGGCGAGTAGGCTGACTGAGGCTGGCAGGCATCGTCGCTCCAACACCATCACACGCGGCGTGAATGCATAAAGGAAGCACGGTAAGCGTGGTCGATTGATAGTTAGCGACCTTGAACTGAATCATGGAACATTCAGATCCAAGTTGCATTTGACATTCAACTTGGAATATTTATCTGGATACTTATCTTATCTTATTATTTAGAAATTGTAGCCGTAGCCGGTTCTTCCCGATACAATAACCCCATTCGTAATAGTACTTATACCATATATATACATTCCCACGCCTTAACTGAATAACGATAATGTCTAGCCTGACGTCGACAGTCAGCTCGATAAGTCTTAGCGAGTCCCCTTTTCATCTCGTCACCGGTGGTATCTCGGCTACCTCCCTCTTACGGAGGATTTCGCCCCTGTCCTATATCGCGACATTCACTTCTCTCTTCCTCGTTTCTTGCGTCTTCAAACTTTCACGCCATCTCAGAGTATGTCCCCACAACAGCCCAACAAAATTATCCTTGCACTTATGTATCCGATAACAGGCCGTTGGCTTCCTTCCTGGTCTGCGCGTTCCTTTTCAGCCGTTTTCAGTCCTGGCCATCCTCCTGCCAGAGACGTGGTGGAACCCAAGTCGGTCCCTCCCACGCCTCATATTTTCTCTCCTCACTTTTCTACTCACTGTTAGGCGTGTTGTTCACCTGGACCTGGAGAAAGAATAAAAACAGTCCGTGTGTCTCTGCTCTTATGCTCCAAAACTCACCTCCTTCCCCTAGTTTATGATTGCTACGGCTGTGACACCGTCTCCATCGTCCCATTTATTGGCAATACTCCCATGATATATACCCGTTCCATGGAAGTCGGAAGGCAGATACTTGTCGACGGACAAAGGTCCGGGACCTTTGGAAAGTCGGCTGACATGGGCCGCTTCTTTATGTGAGTCTGTGCAGGTACAGTGGTCTATGCTCAATGTCTCAAACCTGCATCCCCTAGGGTCTGGGGTCCCAGCATCATTACGACAGAGGGTGAATCTTGGAGAAGACACAGAAAGGTCGTGAGCCCTGCGTTCAACAACGAAATGTAAGTGGTTGGTGTATCAAGTCCGTATTCGACGTCTAATCCAGCCAAGGTACTCTTTCGTTTGGGACACCTCGCGCAAACTTTACATGGAAATGATTGCCACTGAAGGTTGGACTGCAAAGGACGTTATCGAGGTTTCAAATGCCCATGCACTCACATCCAAGGCAAGCTTGTTTGTTGTTTGAAAATAGCTACTCATGTAATGCATTACAACAGTTCGCATTCATCATATTTGCATCGGTTGGCTTCGGATTGCCGTTCACATGGGCCAGTCAGCCTGCTCACCAACAAGGTGAAATGGACATACAAGAATGCATGCAGATTATCACGAAAACGAACGTCTTCGCAATTGCTGCCCCTGCGTGGGTTTGGAAATTGCCATTCCCATGGTTAGTGCAGGCATTGTCTTGCGTCAACTAGAAAACGCTCAAATATTATCGTTCAACTGACAGGATCCAACGCACTCGTCGCGCTTATGATACTATGCGAGCGTTAATGTACTCCATGGTCGGCACCACTCGAAGGAATATCCAATCCGGTGACGACACAGCAACCAAGCCAAAGGACATCTTTTGGCGCTTGGTTCGGGCTTCAGAGGATGCAGGAAGTAAGATCGGCCTAAGTGATGATGAAGTGGTAAGTAAGACCTGAAGTGGGTAGCAATAAGTAACAGACGACATCCACTCAGATTGGCAACGTGTTTTCCTATTTATTTGCTGGTCATGGCAAGTACTTGTCCCAGTTCATGTTTGTCAGAGTGTCTCATCCAGATATAGAGACCACGGCGCACACCTTGGCAGCAACCCTTGCGTTCCTGGCCTTAGACCACGGTCTTCAGGATGAACTTGTTACCCAAGTGCAAGACGTGATACGAGGGAGAGAGGATGACACCTTGGTTAGTGCGATAGTAATTCTCTCCTTTCATTGAGTTTAGTAACACATTACCCAGTTGTCGGAAGATTACTCGAAACTCGACAAGATACTTGGGGCATTCTATGAAGGGATTCGCTTGTTCCGTAAGTAATATACCGTTGACTCCATGCCAATGATGTGGATATTGGATATTGTAGCGGCCGGTGTCCTTGTCCCGCGCGAGACGAAGCACGACACGATCCTGAACATATCTGATGGCAATGAACCCAAGATGTTATCCGTCAAGAAGGGAACGATTGTGAGTCATTGGTCCGTGGTCTAATTGTGAATTGGTAGCTGAATGTCCTCTAAGATGGTAATAGACATGGTTGGTGTCCGTGAGTACGATGCATGGTTTTCTCCAAACCGCCGCCCAGATGAGATTCTATAGAGTATCATCAACGTTACTTTTCCGATCCTGAGGAATTCCGACCCTCGAGGTGGTATAAGCAAGATTCGGATGAAAAGGATGAGTCGCAGGAATACACTGCTTTCAGCATTGGTATAGCATGGATCCTAATCTGTAGATTTATTTCGTTAATGTTCCCGAACGACAGGTCCTCGTGCATGCCTTGGGCGCAAATTCGCGACCATGGAGGGCGTGTGCTTTCTCGCGATGCTGTTGCGAGATTGGCGGATCGAGCCGTTGCTTGCGATGCAGCAGAACGGCCAGTTAGAGACGGTGGACGAATGGAGGGCCCGGGTATTTCAGGCAAAGATTGAAATTACTCTGGGTATTAGGGACGTGCCTCTTAGATTTGTGAGACGAACATGAGAGGAGTAACTAGTAGCAGTGAATATATAGACTCGCGCGGGTTGTCCAAAAGCAGCGATTATTCACAGGTTCCCAGCGGCCCGGGGGTTTTCACAAATAGCGACGACCGACAAGTCATCGTATACTTTTAAGATACCCTTCTGTTATCGATCAAGCAAGCCATCTGGGTGAAGAATGGCCATCTCATGCGTCTCCACATTGTACGTTCGAGCATCGTGGCGGGGGGCAAACAGTCATTGCGCAATAAGGAACAGTCGATGCGGTTAGTACTAGTACCATTATTCAGGTTGCTCTTCCACCTCACTTTAGCGATAGAAATCGCACAAACGGCCCGACCGTTGACCTGCACATCGACTTCTGTCTACCACTTAGGGATGATATACACCCTGTTTGCCCACGTTTTCCGGGGAGTAAAATTTGCTTCGTGGTCAACTCCACCCTGATCTTGCACGGTAGTAGCAACCTCGATATATCTCGGACCGACTGTCGTTCGGGGCGAAACCCAGTAATCGCCAGTTCTTCCCGCGACCAACGAAGTAGGCAGAAGTGGGCCGGCACCGGCACGACGTTCCATGGAGAATCAAAGAATCCCGGACTTGATAGATTCAATTGTTGAGGTTGTATTGAACGCCATGTGAGTCGCTACAGACAAAGTGATCGCAAATCCTTGATCACGTTTCAGATCTCAGAAATCGAAACTCGTGAATAAACTTTGTGCCATCGCCAATGGCAACGTGCAACAACGACCCGTGCAGATACAACGACTCCACTCTAAGTTCTTGGGAACCAAGCCCGATAGATTCAAAATTTCGCAAAGTATTCACCCTACGGTACGAGACATCTCCATCAGAGTCCGATATGACCCGAGGCACAATGCCTGCAGAACAGAAACAAAGACAGACCACGAGCATAAGGTAGATCAAATACCAAAAAAACATTACGTGCAGCCACCGTCACGAGCAAAAGAAAATCAACGGAATCGGTCTTCGATCTCCTAAGCAAGGTCACTACGCCACGATCCCAATTGGTCTAGGAATATACTACAGCAAGGCCCTCCGGGCGGTCCTGAACCCCAGAAATTCGAAATAACATACACGATGAATATCGGAACAAAAAACAGACATGATACACTGCACCGAGTTACATATAGCATTCGTATCATACGTCATCACCATTGCACAAAAAGGAACTATGTGAATGGATCAAGCTTGGCCACTCAACGACACTTTTCGCGCTATTTTTTTTGGCACTTGGAGCTCCGAGTCCACATGCGAAGCCTGCTCCGATGCACTAATTGAAGAAGACGTGACAGATACTAGGCTGATATGGTAGCCGACTCGGAGCCAGTATTGGAAAGTCGCATGTTCCCACGCGTCAAACGAACAACGATGCGGAGTGTCACTAATATCTCGGCTACCTCTGAATCCCTCTTACGGAGGATTTCGCCCCTGTCCTATATTGTGACATTTTCTTCTCTCTTCCTCGTCTCTTGCATCTTCAAACTTTCACGCCATCTCAGAGTATGTCCCCGTGACAGCCCAACAAAATTATCCTTGCACTTATCTACCCATACTTACAGGCCGTCGACTTCCTTCCTGGTCTGCGCGTTCCTTTTCAACCGTTTTCTCTCCCGGCCATCCTCCTGCCAGAGACGTGGTGGAACCCAAGTCGGTCCCTCCCACTCCTCATATTGTCTTTCCTCACGTTCCTGCTCACCGTTAGGTGTGTTGTTCACCTGGACCTGGAGAAAGAATAAGAACAGTCCGTGTGTCTCTGCTCTTATGTTCCAAAACTCACCTCCTTCCCCTAGTTTATGATCGCTATGGGTGTGACACCGTCTCCATCGTCCCGTTTATTACCAATACTCCCATGATATACACTCGTTCCATGGAAGTCGGAAAGCAGATCATGGTTGACGGACACAATTCCGGCGCCTTTGGAAAGTCGTATGATGTGGGCCGCTTCTTTCTGTGAGTCTGCGCAGGTACAGTGGTCTACGCCTAGTGCCTCAAACCTGCATCCCCTAGGTTCTGGGGCCCCAGCATCCTTACGACAGAGGGTGAATCTTGGAGAAGACACAGGAAGGTCGTGAGCCCTGCGTTCAACAACGAGATGTAGGTGGTTGTTCATCGAGTCTGCATTCGGCGTCTAATCCAACCACCTCAGGTACTCCTTCGTTTGGGATGCCTCGCGTAAACTTTACATGGAAATGATTGCCACTGAAGGTTGGACTGCAAAGGACGTTATCGAGGTTCCCAATGTCCATGCACTCACGTCCAAGGCAAGCTTGTTCGTTGTTTGAGAACGGCTACTCATGTAATGCATTACAACAGTTCGCATTCATCATATTTGCATCGGTTGGCTTCGGATTGCCGTTCACATGGGCCAGTCAGCCTGCTTACCAAGGTGAAATGAACGTACAAGAATGTATGCAGATTATCACGAAAACAAACATGTTCGCAATCGCTGCCCCTGCATGGGTTTGGAAATTACCATTCCCATGGTTAGTGTCAACTAAAAAAAACGGTTCATTTATTATAAAAAACGGATAGGATCCAACGCACTCGTCGCGCTTATGATACTGTGCGAGCGTTCATGTACTCCATGGTCGACACCACTCGAAGGAACATCCGATCCGGTGACGACGACACAGTAACCAAGCCAAAGGACATCTTTTGGCGCTTGATCCAGGCTTCAGAGGATGCAGGAAGTAAGATCGGCCTAAGTGATGATGAGTTGGTAAGTAAGACCTGAAGTGGGTAGCAAGGAGTAACAGACGATATCCGCTCAGATTGGCAACATGTTTTCCTATTTATTTTCTGGTCATGGCAAGTACTTGTCCTAGTTCATGTTTGTCAGAATGTCACACCCAGATATAGAGACCACGGCGCACACCTTGGCAGCAACCCTTGCGTTCCTGGCCTTAGACCACGGTCTTCAGGATGAACTTGTTACCCAAGTGCAAGACGTGACACGAGGGAGAGAGGATGACGCCTTGGTCAGTGCGATAGTAATTCTCTCCTTTCATTGAGTTTAGTAACACATTACTCCAGTTGTCGGAAGATTGCCCGAAACTCGACAAGATACTTGGAGCATTCTATGAAGGGATTCGCTTGTTCCGTAAGTAACATGTTGTTGTCCGTTGACTCCATGCCAATGCTGTGGAATATTGTAGCGGCCGGTGTCTTTGTCGTGCGCGAGGCGAAGCACGACGCGATCCTGAACATATCTGACGACAATGAACCCAAGATGTTGTCCGTCAAGAAGGGAACGATGGCAAGTCGTTGGTCGTTGGTCTAATCGCGAATTGGTAGCTGAATGTGCTCTAAGATGATAGTAGACATGGTCGGTATCCGTGAGTACGATGCATGGCTTTAGCCAGACTGCCGCCCAGATGAGATTCTATAGAGTATCATCAACGTTACTTTTCCGATCCTGAGGAATTCCGACCCTCGAGGTGGTGCAAGCAAGATTCGGACGATGAAAGGGATGAGGAATACACGGCTTTCAGCATTGGTAAGGCATGAATCCTAATCTGTAGGCCTGTTTCATTAATGTTTCCAGGTCCTCGCGCATGCATAGGGCGCAAATTCGCGACCATGGAGGGCGTGTGCTTTTTCGCGATGTTGTTGCGAGATTGGCGGATCGAGCCGTTGCTTGCGAGGCAGCCGAACGGTCAATTAGAGACGGTGGACGGATGGCGGGGCAGGGTAATGCAGGCAAAGGTTGATCTTTCTCTGGGTATCAGGGATGTGCCTCTCAGATTTGTGAGACGCATTCGAGAGAAGTAACAGTCGAGCCGTTGCTTGTGATGTAGCCGAACGGCCAATTAGAGACGATGGACGAATGGCGGGGCCGGGCAATGGAGACTCAAAGGGTAAATAGACGCGGGGTTGTCCAAAAGCAGTGGTCGTCGGGGTGGCGCAGTATCCGCGCGGGTTCAACAAGCGGAAAAGTTGATCACCCGTCGTTGCTCCTCGCTCACGATCATCCTTATGAACACTCACGACCTCCGTTAACTTATCCTCCTTCAGCCTACTCTCACCAATCCTTTACCCATCTGTCACGTTATTGTCATGATCTTCCACCTTGTATTATCCTTCTTGTCTTTCCCCTACATCGCGGTCACGCAATACACCCCATCGCCGAGGCAAGCATACCAACTACCGCATTGGCATGACAAGTGCTCATTTGTAGCAGATGGGCACAAGCGGTCGCTCTGTTGGAGGACACGCTGTACGTCCACGGTGGACTGAGCGATCCGTCCAATTCCTACACGTATAGCTCTGCCCCAGAGCTATCTGACCTACTAATCCTCGATCTATCCATATCATTCGATTCCTCGTCGCCTCCGTGGCAGCTCTTCTCCGCAAACTCTTCGCCTGCAGTCGCCTGGCACACGTTGTCCGCTTTCAGTCCCACCAAGCTCTTACTGTTTGGGGGCCAACCGGGTCCAAACTCGCAGGAAGTCCTTATGACCCTCAATGACTCTTCTGGTCTACTCTCAACCTCTGGCAAGTCCGGTCCATTTTTCCTCACGGAACCACAAAATTGGGAGAACGAACCCATGCGCAGGATTCGTCACTCCTCGTCATATGCGAATGGCCAAGTGTGGATTATCGGGGGCGAAAAAGCAGACGGTTCTGGCAATGCGTTCAGCGAACATTACGCGTTTAACCCATCTGGTCCAGAATTTATCCAATTGCCGTTCTCGAGCAATGCACCACCCGACATCTATGGTCACGCGTCGCTCGTGCTGCCAGACGGACGCATCCTGGTCCTTGGAGGATACTGCGCGTCGTGCTCTGAGCTCGTGCCCATGGACACGATATGGTCCCTAAATACCACGACCAGTCCTCCTATTTGGGAGAAGATATCCGTCTCAAACCAATCATTACCAAGCTCTCGCCGCGACTTTGCGGCGGTCGTCCTTGCCACCGGCCAAGTCCTTATCCATGGAGGCGGCGATGCGCAGCTCCAGACGACATACAGTGATGGCTGGATTTTGGACACCGGCCAGAATCCCATGGTCTGGAACAGGGTTGCAGCTCTCGCACAGCTAAGTCAGAGGAAGGACCACCTCGCAGTCCAAGCAGGTGGATATGTTTTATTCTGCTTTGGTGAGTTGCAAGGATCGCCTTTTCGCTGAGATGGTCATGCTTAACTACTACCTTAGGGTATGGCTCCTCCTCTCCTGCATCGGCAACTTTATTCATCTACGATCCAACGACGTCCTCGATGGTTACGTCTTACACTGCGCCTTCTCCCGACTCGACGTCTGCCTTCACCTCATTCCCGGCGCCGACACAGACGGGTTTAGGCCCCAATCCCGGTGGAATGACGAGCACTGCTTCTCCTGGGGGCGCATCGGGCGCTCCTTCGTACACTTCTGGCTCGTCTACCGGCTCGAGCACCCATACTACCGCTATCGCACTAGGCACAACATTTGGAGCTCTCGGGCTTGTTGCAGCTGGACTCGGGACGATGTACTACGTGAAACGAG
>JBBPRP010000719.1:0-11135 GCA_038093135.1 Leccinum longicurvipes
TCCCCCGATGCACCACCGCCGTCTTCTTCACTTTCCCCGTCCTACACTGTTCCTATTTCTATACCCACCGAACCACACCGAAGCCCGTTGATGTACGGATATTCATGCCGGAGACTGTCGACTAGTATGGAGAGCCCATACCCATGACGTTAAAGGCATTTCCTTGTTTGCGTGATACCTCGCTCGTCCGGTCGACGCACCTGAGCGTGGTTGGTTTCGTCCTTGCCACTGTTATCGTCTTCATAGCGTTCGTGTATGGTAGCCGGGCTCAAGCACGACTCTGAGAATTTGTTGTGCAAAACTCACTGCGCGTGCAAAAGTACTCCTTTCTACTGAGCGTGCTTTCCCGATTTGGATGTGAATGTGCACAGTGCTGGATCACTCACACAAATTCCAAATTTGGATGCGGCTGTGGCATGGCTGTAACTGACGCGGCAAGCACTGTGCAGTGGACTGACACAGCAAGCGCCGCACGGGGTTTGAAATTGGGGCGCGTACTTAAGTTCTAAAGTCTACTCTACTCGACTTTTCAGAGATGCTCTGAACCACTCTGACAACAGTCAGAGCAGTTTCAGAAGGTCTCAGAGTCGTGCTTGAGCCCGGCTAATATTAGCTATTGTCAGGGTTGGAATCTACTGCTTTAGGATTTCGGACCTGAAATATTCTTATGGCTTCACAAATATCAAATTGCTGCAAGTCATAGCCCACTGCTTCACGAGTACGGTGAGTCTAAATAGAGTGTACACGAGCCGAAATAACTGGCGGTATGTCGAAGGCGGATACTCGACTAAAAAACATGCCAGCCGACCCGCCTTCCCCCATCCCTCCCCCGGTTCCCGGGCATCACACATCGTGAATCGAGCACCTGACGAACAACGTCGAAAACAAGTACTGCGACACCTGCGAATCATGCAGAGGCAAATGCCGATACCCTATACATCAAAATTGTCATGTTTCCGGGTGGAACCAAACTCAACACTTACCCATCGCTAGACTTCCTAGACTAATACAATACACCCCGATCGGCTCCCCGTCTGGCTCCCCATCCCGATGGACAGCGAATCGCACGAATAAGAGGTCACGCATGTCCCCGCCGCTACCGCCAGCACACTCAAACGGAAGACGCAACGTCTCCTGCCACACCGGGTTGAACCCATTGTTCTTGACTGAGCTCGTCCGCATCGTCGTCGTCGTCGCTACCGTCCCTGCCGGTGTTGACAATCCCGACGCCGGCGTTGATGTATGCAAATGTGGGGAGGTATGAGGATGGGACGTGAAAGGGTATGTATGCGCATGGGGAGTCTGATTACTGCCATCCGAGGAGAGTGATGGGGACGAAGAAGTAGTAATAGCGATAGACGAGGACGGGTGGCAACTCCAGTCGGGCGTATGCACGGACACCTCGACGTACGGATCGATGTGCTTGTCAATAATCTCGTGCCCCGTTGCGTCCTTGGGGCGGGGTAACTGCTGCGCCGAAATGACCTATCCAGTCGCCAAGAGGAAACCACACATTTATACATCAGACGGGAAGAGGCGGAGACGGAGATGGAGACCACTCACGGTCACTTCTAGACAATGCTGTGTACGGTGATAGAGGTGTTCCTTGTCGGACTTGCGCGGGTCCTGCATCTTGCGAAGAGCCTCTGGTTTGAGGACGTATCCTGCTCTTCCGTTTCTCTGGAACATCGCACGATTGATCATGTATCCCAGATCTAGAGCGAAGACCATTAATCCTTCTTGGACTCAGCCCCGGTATGCAAGTTTCACATACCGAATGTCTGCCAGTTGATCGCAACCAACTGCGCCCCCGTCGCCCAATACCGATGCGGCAGATAGTTGGACGAGCTCACCCTCGTCCCCTTCGGGTACACCCTTACCAAGTGAGTTTTGTTGTGCTTGATCAGATCCACCGCTGCCCCGCCGCCACCCTGCTTCAGAATCTTGTTCATCCGTGTCTCTGAGAGCGAAAACATGTGCTCGTGCGCGTAATGCTCCTTCTTGTTGATCCCGCGGCACTTGACCCCGACGGTGTACACCAGGAGCGCAGCCAGTGCGGGTGACATACGGACTTTGTGCTCCGACCTCGACTCCGGTCTACTACCAGCGTGCGGCTGGGGTTGAGGCTGCTCGACGAGCGACACAGTCGCAGACGTATCTGAGGGAGAATTCCGACCGCGAACACGATTGAAGACATCGCGAGCCTTCTTCAGCTCCTTCTTCAGCTCTGTCGTCGGAAATTAGACGCTCGGCCACGTGCCACGACGACCAATAGATGGAACAATTACCTTTGATGGCCTCTACCTCCCGTAGTTTAGCCTTTCTAAATTCCTCCTTGGTCTCGTGCACGACAACGTCCGAATCAGACGCAGAGGTCTCGGTCGAGGAGGATTCGATGTCGAGCGTGACGTGGCTCTCGCGAACGTGTTCAGTCTCGGAGACGTATAAATTCTTCGCCTTGTTGGAGAAAGACCCGCCGAGGTTAGCGATCGCGTATGTAATGCCCGAATTTGATGGAATGGTCACCTACTTTCAGCAACACCCGGCCCTTGAGGTCTTCGGGACTCGGTAGCGGCCCTGACAAGGGCTTCCCTTCGATAGGGTTGCTAACCAGAACATCTCCAAAGACGTCATGCATGATAGCGGCAAGCATCTCCTGTTGCGAGACGGAACAGTGGATCTCCGCTGAGATAATGATTGGATAGGGCGAGGTCACGAAAGCGTATTTCATGATCGCCTCACAAACCTCTCGAGCGGATACTTTGGAAGTCAATGTTTTACCATGGAAGACCACTGGTTCGTGCTCTCCGTCGTAAATATCCACTGAAACTGCAGCTTTAACCTAGAATGTAGAGCATCGAGAAGAATGAAACGTACGTTCGACGCTGCGACAACTATGGAGGAGAGCCCGGACGTAACCTTCAATAGTGCTGTTTCCGACGAGTTGATTACCGACCAGATATGTATTATGCGATGATGATATAAAGTAGTCAGACAAGGGTTGCGTCATAGACTGATGGACCTTTGCATTTTGCCCCATGAAAGCTGCGTTGTCGGGGGACAAGAGAAAAGAGGTGAAAGAATCGAAAGACATCGTAAGACCGGTAGTATCTGACGTGGTGGATGCATTGCGACTGCCCGAGGACCTTGTACTATACCACACAAAGAGGTTTTCTATCTCGCGCGGCGCAAGGCCTGACTTGAAGTAGGTTAACCCCAAGAAACCAGGATCATAAAGTACTTGCCTTCTGGGTATCGTGCATGAAGCACTCAAATACGCTAAACGTGAGCTTTCCGTCGTTCATCGAACATAATTTCTTATACAGAAGATGAATTTCGGGGCGAGCTTTCAGGAGCTTGACGAACGTCTGAAAGTCGGTGAAGTCAAGGTACTGACGATTTTGTGGGTCTGCACCCTAAATCAATCTGTCAGGCACGCCATCAAGAAACAAAGCAATAGGCAACGCGCCTTGAACATCCGCATGAGGTCCTCCTGGGACGAATTAATGTTCAACCGTCTGCACAGCTTTTCCACCTGCTCGAAGGACAACTTTTGGTCGTTTTGTTCTCCCGTCGACTTCCAGCACTGTTTGATCCAGACCGCTTGCCGCATCTCCTCGTTTCCGATACCAGTCATGAGCTCCTGTCTGATCGCGTAAAGCTTCCTCAAGGTGATGTCCCATAGCCGAAATGAAGCCAACGAAGGAGCGATGAGATGGAGCATCTTGTACTGTCCATCCAACAAGTAAATGATAGTTATCCATCGATCCTCGTATTCACGAGCGAGCTGGAATTGCTGGCGGTAATACCTTGCGTCGGGGCCCGACCTGAGTTCCTTGATGTTCTCAATGGGTACTGGCGAGGCGAAAATGGCAGATGGGAAAGCATAAACTTCCGTTCCCAAAAACCCGGAGAAAATAAAACAAACGTACTTATTCTCAGTTTCTTTGATTCCCAGATGATCTGACCCTGATCTGCATCGATCTTGAACAAGTAGCTCTTTTGTTTCCTCGCAGAGACCTTGGTCATCGTCACGCCCTGTCGGAGCGAGGCCGGGACAGGGACGTCGGGCACGCCATGCTTGCGATCCTGCTGGTCCAGCGCTGTCATGGAGTCGCAGTCCGGACGAGCGTCGTCAATGGAAGTTTCATTGGAGACGACATGTGGCGACACATCAGAGGTCGCCGGCCGAGAACTCGAACGTGCGGAAGCGTCGTGTGCCTCCGATTTCCTAATCCGGACTTGCTCCTCGCCACCGCGCAATTGACAATAAGCCTGACTCGGCCTTGCGTGTGGAAGACGCAACGACCCAGAAATGTTACGCCCGAACGTCGTCGTGGTCATCGCCGCCGCTCGAGAGACGCGCTGCGATATGGACCGGCCCGGGCTACTGTCTGGAGTGGGGTGTACATGCGCCTCTGGATCCTTGCCTTCACTTGTAGACTTTTCAGAACCGTCCAAGGGCATCGCTGCGCGCCGTAGGGCGGGGATAAGGTATATGTTGCTCTTCCGCTGCCTTGTGCGCTCTGGCATCTCTGATGAGAGGATCAAGGCCTTCCAAAAACCGTAAGGGAGAGAGTGGCGGTTGTGTTCTTTTAATCAGTCAACTCAGGCGCCCAGGGGACCAACGGAAGTAAAATTGTTCCGAAGGAGACGAATCGGCGCTGAAGATGGATGAAATACTGCGATAAGCAATAAGCATGGAAGGTTGCAAGTGTCGTATTTGTAGTTTCCGAAAGCATTGCCTGCTGGTTTGGCGGTGATCTCAACCAGAGCACAATCGAAGGCATCCATGATAAATCGCTGATCATTTTCCCTATATTTGTCTGTGGCAAAGGCATCGCGGATCGCATTGCATACGTGGCTAGGTATACATAACGTGCTGTAAATGAACGACGTCATACAGTACACACAGGAAGTACTGGATCCATGATGATTCTTGAAGCAAGTTCATTACAAACTCACTCCAAGAGAACTGGACACGGGATCCCACAGGTGGCGCTCCGAATTTATGTAACACCGCCCGATCGTACTGCTAGTAGTCCAAGTCAGCACCCGCTTTCGCGTTCAGACACCTGTGAGACAACAAGGGAAAGTTTCGATGAAGAGATTCGTGGAACGCGCACTGTAGAATGGTGGCAGAGCGACGTTCTAAAAGGTGGTCCCAACGGTGGATTGGCACGAGGCTCGGATTTTTTAGGGATATTGGAGCCTTTACATAAATATTAAAGATAGGATGAGTCACGTAGTGCGACTCGGATCCGACGCGGAGGAGAAACATCCATGACTTGCTGTCAGCCTTCCGATTTGACAGCTAGAAAACTGTCGCGCCGATGGGGGACGTGGTTTGAAAGAATGTCAGATCCTTGCAATAGTAGGTCGTCACGGTCAAATTATCAAACACCACCCGCATCATGCCTTTCGAGTTGCATTATCATGCTATCGTATTTCTGAGCGTTGGACGAGGACAGGGGACTTATTGTCCTCTTCATCTTCCTCCGAGTTCTCCTGGCATCGATTCGGTTACCGGTACATGTTGCACAAGATTGTAACATCGGATCCCGGTTTTTCCAATTGAAACTTGCTGGCGGATCTGCCTTACCAAATGTTATGATCGACTGATCACGGTCGCTGGAGGTTGAGGTCATCTAGCACCTACGTTAGTGGTAAACATAGTCGCCAATTTCAGTGCATATGACACCGAGTTATTCATGTAGACCGTGACACCACCAACGTACACGCACACAGCAAGACCGCTACCGCCACCGAATACATTCCATACTTGGTTACCCTTCTCCACGGATCAGAGCGGGACCTGGCAGCCAAGTCATCAAACACCCTCCCAACGAGTGCAATCCATCGCATCCTGGTGTTATCAAGGCTGTCCAGCGCCGGCCGGGCGTCGATCACGAGCTCTGTCTCTGCGCGCGGATGCTTGATCCCATAATAGTCTATTACATATCGCACTGTTTTCCCCGTGCGCGGACGACGAACGATCCAGTCGTGACGATCGAACGGATCGGGTAGTCTGCATATGTAATATAACAATTCACAAATTTCATGAACACATACGTTGGGGAAAGGAAGAACGCGTACGTGAAATATGAGGGAAAGTACCGCCTTCCGAATTTGTAAAAGCGCGCCTTGTGCGAGAGATGTCCGTGGATGCCTGCGAACGCTGCCAGCTCGAGCTTGGCTGCCTCGTTATCTCTAGTAATGTAAAATGAAAAGCGAGAGTATATGTCAACGAAATATATGCACTGTATGACGACGTTCGTACCCTCCGTGGAAGCGCGACTCCCATCGCAGAACCTCCTTCCAAGTGTCCTCGTTCAACTTGTTGTGGATGTGGAGCATAGGCTTGATCCGCGTCTCAGGGAAACTGAACCCCTTCCGGATCAAGGCGTTGTAAAACTGCTGAGGCGAGGGATACTCCCAGTTCCCCTGAGCTAATGGAATCGCGTGAGGCAGTCAATCAGTCGGGATTGTGGGTGGTCCGAAACCCAAAGTCGAAACTCACTGTTAGTCTGGTGACCGTACGTCGACTCTGGAGCGCGTGGGATGCGCGAAAGCACTCTCGTCTTGGGAAGGTAGTGAGTCTGACCGGGTGCAGGTTCTTGACTTTCTACCGGCATGTTATTGCGGGGGTCGATAGGGACTGTATTATTCGAGACCGGGCACCTCGCGGGAGGACTAGACGACAAGGGTTGAGTTGACGAACTCGTGGCAGGGCATCGAGCCACTGGAAGAGCATCGACGGTGACCATCGCAGGGGAGATTGGGTAGCCGAGCAGTGTGATCTGGGGTATATGGTTTGCCGCCCGAAGTTTGAGCGATCGATCACTGCTGGGTCATTTGGGGGAAGCCATGACCTAATAGTGCAGGAGGGTCGGCGCAGTTATCAGTTACATAACATCTTGATCGGGTACGGCCTTGACTAACATAATGTAATGTACCTCATCATAATGACCGCTAGGGAGGCAAGATGGATCCGAGATAAGTCTGTGAACAGCATTCATCCTGTCTATAACAATTGTGTCATCCCCTTATGTACTAAGTGATCGAAGGGAATCCATACGTGTACCAGAAGGGTTACCAGAGGTACACATGACGAAATGACGGTAGACTTTCCCCAAAAAATTGCAGGAACATTTAATCTCTATGAAAAAGAGGACCCTGGTCGAGTTTGAACGAATTCCACGATAAATACCGAACAAGCTGAAAACCTTTGGTCCGCTCGATGAAAATACCTCTTGTCAGTCCACCGAGAATGAACGTCGCTCCATGAGCTGAGAGGAGAGAGCGCTCTCCGGCCCAAGACGGGAACCCGAGTCACCGGGTATAGTGAACACGTGGACCCGGCAATCGGGAACGCCGGCTCCGGACTCCAGCTGCAAAGGGGCCGGAATGATAAATGGAGACCGAGCGTGGAGAGCGGGTACGCTGAAACGAGCTCCGGCGAGCGCTCTAAGGTGAACGAGCGGCGTGATGAAAGCGAGAGAGGAAACGCCGAAGTGGCGCGGCTCTGGTGCCTCTGGCCTGCGTCGCTTGTCCGAAGCTTGCATTGTGGTTCCACTCGTGCCTCACCTCGTCCCATTAGCAGTATCTAAGTTGACCGAATGGATAAGGTTAAGTACTAACCATGCAAACACTGAATGTGGTGAGGGAACAAATAGCTTGATGCGCCGAAACCACCACGATGAAATGAATGTTGCGACAATGATCTGCAGCATGTCCAACGTCTAGCCTTGTGCAATTAATGTGCATGATTTGCCTTTGTTAGATCTCCCGTCCGTTCATATGACTGCCGTGCTACCTACTTACATGCGAAGTTTCCCTTTATTTCCAAGTGCATTACATGCATTTGGAATGGATGACTGTAACCCGGTCGGGCGGTGCTCGCCATCCCCGATTTTCCCAATGCATTGTCGATGGAACTTGATGGCATCGAATATCTGATAGACTCTAGAAGGCTTCCCCCCATACCTCCCGTTTCGCTGATCTTGGCTCCCAAGGGAGTTCGGAACCTTGATGCTTTGATAAAACCCTGAAGCAACCCTGAAGGCTCAAAACCCCATATCAATCTGTGGGACGAACCTTGTTCCGGTTGGACATTTGGGGGGACAGTCCTGCTCAGCGCATGATCATCTAAGCAGTTCTGTCAGGTCAATCCCGACTGATCACAAGATCGAGACGAAAAGGATCACAGTTGAGCCGAGTCAGTCTTGACTGCTGTCTCGTTGTTCAAAGATCTGATCAAATTTAGTGATAATGAGCCCTTCAAACTTGCTAGGTAAAACGCGGTACAGATATGCACGTTTGCTCTGTACCGAGGTCGTCTACCAATGTATGCGCATGACACGAGTCAAAATGAAATGCATAAACGTTGCGAACGACATGATAAGCTTGTAAGCTATCAACCAAGATACCAGAACAGACCGTGTTAACATCACCTTTCCAAACGCGTACATCAATGTGCTCCCGCATTATGAAGAGAAGATACGATCAAGTTGACAAAAACCAATCCACGAAGTCAAGCTAAGCATGCTATGATCATTAATGATGATAACCTGAAGATCATGATAATGCCTACGCACCCTGTTTCATCAAGCTCGTCCCTCAGGCTTCCGGCCTCCACGCTCACTACCTTCCGGACCTTCCTCTGGTTTACTTGTCTCCAGACTCTCGTCTTCCGCATACATTTTCTTCCCGCCATACCTCAGCTTTACGCTCGGGTCGTTCGGTACATCATACGGTTCATCCTTGCTGGCAGTTTGATACTCGGCCGTCCCAGCGCCCGCCTGGTTCCACGACCCAGAAGGCGCCTCGTATGCGCTCTGCGCCGCATCTGAGGCCGCGTCGACCTTGTAGATGGAATTGTCTGGTGGGAGTGTCTCATCCCTATCCACGAAATAGCTATCCGCGCTGTGCGAGACAGGGTTTGGCGGGTTGGGTTGTCGTTGGGTTACGCAACTTCCGTGGATGGTGCGAGGAAGAAGCCTAGAACCTGAGCTGATTGGACGAACTGCGGAAAGTCGACGGAGTGTCGTTGTGGTTGACGACATCATGGGTGTAGATAAGGACGGAAGTAAGGATGGAATCAAACATTACTCAGCACTGTGGGTTGCAATGACATCATACCACGACAAGATCAGACTAAATCAAATGTATCCAAGTCCATGGTCGTATTGTACATACAGTTACTCGGCCGCCTTCTTCTTCTTGTCTTCCACTATCTCCACGTTCGCCGAAGGGATTCCTTTGAAAACGCCCGTTTTGCTCTCGATCAGCTCCAGAATATCGTCAGACACGTCCCCTTGAACGACAATCTCGTCTTGCCCTTGTACATTCTTCGTAACGGATGCGCCTGTGGCGAATTTCTGGGCCAGGAACTTGGCTGCCTTCTTCAGTTCAACGTCTACCAAACACGGTGTTGTCCCTCAGGTCGTAGCAAAGGCGTGTGCAAAAAGAAACCCACCAAACGCTTCAAGGCCGTGGATAGCCGTGACAAACTTGCGCTTATTCCGCTCGATGCGCTTGATCGTGACTTGCGAGGACTGACGATGCGACGATCAGCTGTTCGGCCGAAATCGTGTTGGAAACTAACACACCATCTTCTTCTTGAGAGCAGCGTCTGCCTTGGCTTCTGCTTTCGCTTCTTTCTTTGCAGTGTCCTGCTCAAGCTTGGCCTGAGCCTCCAGGCTGAGCGTGCCGAGCTTTGATTGAAGAGCCTCTGATCGGTGCGATCGTCAGCTGCTCTACGATATAATGGAGAACTGGAAGTCTCCCCACCTTCCGAGTAGTACTTTTCATAGAGCTGGGGGTGTGTCGCATGCAACCATTCCTTGCAGCGAGTCAAGCTTGATCCAAATTCGCAGAACTCTGGCGGAAACGAGCAAACTACGTCGAGAAAGGGAAATAAATGCGTTCAGACGGAAAATGTCGGAGAGAGATGTCGTACTCTCGCAGTAGAGTACCTGCAGTGGTTGAACAGGCTCTGGCTCTTGTTGGTCAAGCGAAGACATGGATTATCTCGCCAGCACGTGATTTGTTGGAGCTTTGTGGCTCTGCTGCTTACCTAACTCAATCATTCCCGATTTTCTGGTGAGAACTCATGACTGTACATAACAAGTACTGAGCAGCGGTTCAACGCCATCTTTGCCAGTGGCAACACGAATGATTGAAGGGCTTGGAGGATTCCCCTCGTTCGATGGGTAGCCTCCACCATGGACTTTCACGAAACTGGCTGGAGGGTAGCCCGACCTATGCAAGATAGACCCGGTATTCCGGTCACGTCACCTTCACCATGTATGATTCTTGCTTGGGCTCATGTCCATTGCAAACGGGCTGATCTCGACCATTGTTATCATTGACAGGCGGGTTTAGGGCTAAATTCAATCTTACTTCTGTGCGACCGTGAGAGGTCGAGCGCCGAAGGCCCAGGATGCTCACAAGATAACTTGAACACACTTGGCCAGGCTGTACAATCAGCTCTGTCGACGTGCCCTTACTTCATCCATCGCGCTGTAGAGCCAGCGTTCTGCGCCCGCAAACGTGTTTCCCAGATCCCAGCTCATCCCCATTATCGTATTCGACCGAATGCCCAGAATCCGATGATGTCGCATCCGGAACCAAGGCGAAATAGCTCTATGTTATCTTGTCTATATATGATGCCTGTTCTTTAGCTCGTTATGTTTCGACGACGAACGGATCTGGTTATACAAATCATATGTACATCGTGTCGTCGAATCGTCGTAGTGACTTGGTGGTGATATCTCACGGACTGTTGATAGTAGCGAGATATTTGCAGGATGCACCGGATCCCACGGTTCCACGTATGAGTCATATAGACCAGCCATCTCAAGAACTGAAAGTCGAGTGCTACGAATGAAATGTTTTGCAACATGTCGCTACGCAGACCATCTACCTTTAGCCTGACTAGCATGGTTCCAACTTGTAATAGGAACATTAATGAACAAAAAATAGAAATGGGACAGAAAAAGAGCAATAAATATTGAGACCCGTAGGTCTACCACTCCGGAAAAGCGTGTCATCCTTGTGCAGGGGCCATGCTAATCTTCTCTGTATCGTTCCAATTTTATCGTGTGCAACCCCGAAGGGTGCACTAGTAGTTG
>JBBPRP010000720.1:0-11124 GCA_038093135.1 Leccinum longicurvipes
CTAAAAATACCACCAAAGGAAAGAATGCTTATCCCAACAGGGCTCGCCATGAGCATTCTGCAAGGATCCTATGGAAGGATCGCACCTAGGAGTGGACTAGCCCTAAAACACGGGATCAATGTAGGAGCAGGAGTGATAGACTCCAATTACCAAGGAGAAGTAAAAGCACTTCTTTTCAATCATGGAAATGAAACTTTCAAAGTCAGGAAAGGAGATCAGATAGCCCAATTAATCATTGAATGCATCCTTACCCCCACTCTGATGGAAGTTTCCTCCCTCGCTACCACAGACCGTGGCACCTCAGGATTTGGCTCCACCTGGATAAGAAACACTATAACCATAACAGATGACAGAGATGAAATATCTAAAACCATTAAAAACATGCTCAATCTCCTGTCTGAAACAAAATTCATGGAACTAATAGAAAAACACTCACTCATGTCCCACAAAGGATTCCTATGAAAACACGAGGCTCTCAGAAGAAGCACAAATACGCATGAAAATAGTCACCATGCATCATGACACACCAATAGCAGGACACGCCAGAGCTGCAAGAACAGTGGAGTTAATCTAGTGTTCCTATTGGTGGCCAAAAATACTTGATGATGTAAAAGAATATGTTTCACACTGCACCAGGTGTGCACACATGAAAACAGGAAATCAACTGCCAAGTGGTCTCCTTAGACCCTTGGAAATTCCAGAACAACCCTGGGAAGATATCATGGTGGATTTTACCACAGATCTCCCAGTCTCCAAAGGATTCGATTCAATAATGGTAGTCGTAGACTGACTAACCAAAGAAGTCGAATTTATTCCCACGGTTAAAACCATTAATGCCCTGGGAACAGTGAGGCTATACCTTGACAACGTGTGGAAGCATCACAGTCTCCCACACTCTATTGTATCCAATCATGGACCTCAGTTTGCTTCCCAAGTCATGCAGGACATATGTAAGTCCCTGGGAATTAAAACAAAAATGTCAAATGTGTATCATCCTCAAATGGATGGACAGACAGAACGGATGAATAGAGATCTACAGCAATATCTCCACCTGTTTACCGCTGAGAATCAGAACGACTGGGCAGATTGGTTGGCCCTGGCTCAGTTCTCGTACAATTTGAAGCAGCAGTCTTCTACAAAGAAATCCCTGTTCAAACTAACCCGAACATATGCTCCACGCATGGGATTTGAAAAACACACATGCATGGCACCTTCTGCCTCGGACTTCGTTGAAAATACCAAAGATGCACTTAATGAAGCCAAAAATAACCTAAAAACCGCCCAAGAGGCAATGAAAAGGAAAGCCGACAAACACTGCACAGAAGCACCATGATATTCCATCAGAGATCTGGTTTGGCTAAGCACAGACGACCTACACCTCACCAGACCCTCATGAAAACTAACAGAGAAATGGATCGAACCTTATCCAGTCACTGCTCTTCTCCCGAATGTGATCAAACTATGCCTTCCCAAAAGCATGCGTGTTCGTAATCGCTTCAACATTTCAAAAGTTAAACCCTACAAGGGACCTTTAAATGGACAACCAGTGGATAAACCTGGTCCAATACACATTACACCCAAATGAGAAGAAGAGTTCAAGGTGGACTACCTTGTGGACTCTAGGCTTTACCGAAAGCGGTTGGAGTATCTAGTCTACTGGAAAGGATATGATGAAACAGAATGTACATGGGAGCCAGCCTCCCATCTCACCTGAGTCAAAGCTGCAGTTGACCTGTTTCATCGTAAAAACCCAGGCACTCCTCAGAAATTAAGGGCTGTCTTTAATAGCCTCTGACCCATGTGGGAGAATACGGAGCCTCCACTCTATCTACCCCATGAAACACCCTATGCACACCTGGAAGTCGTGCCCTAGAAGGGGGGTGGTGTTACGATCCTATTTTACCCCTATCTCATCACAATACAAAAGATACTAAGTCTCTTTTCCCATGCCACAGCCTCAATGACTATGTCTCATCTACCACTCCATGCCACACTATCACCACCGGGTAAACTATTACCCGAAGGCTGTGCTTATCTATGCCTCATGGCAAATACATGCCCACCTCATGTCTCTTATCTTGGCTATACACACTTCCATTCTATGGCTATGCACTTCTCTTCCATTTGATACTGCACATTCCTATGCAAGGTTATGCATACCTGTGCCGCACACAGGATTTATGACTCACCACAACTTCTCATGACTCAGTCACTTACTGATCATTTCAAATACATACATATGTAGCCTCCAGAAGGATCATGTAATATTACCATGTATAGTTATAGTGTGTACAAACATGTACAAACAGTAGAATAGTATATAAACCCCAAGGCCCCAGCTGCATGCCCTCCAGTCTGGTTCTCTTGGTCTTTTCCCCCAAGCTCTACTGCTCAAGCCTAGTAAGCTTCTACAGCTTCATAGCTGGTAAGTCCATGCTGTTTAGTGGCAACCTAAACATAGCTCACGCTTAGAGTCGTTTCATTAGAACCAAACTATAAATCCAAAGTCACCTCGCCACTACACTCACCAAAACACATGTAGCCAGTGAGTAACAAAGTACTGAAGAAAGAGCAATGCACTTAACAAGGTATCTAGTGCCTGCTCACCTACCCGCCAGATTCGACATCTTCGCAGCCTCAGGGGTTTACAGCCCATCGGAGGAAAGAGAAGTAGAAGCCCTCTTAGTGCAGAGAGTCAGGCTCGCCCTAGTTTAGGGAGATCTAGTAGGAAGCTGGAGTAGTGTACCAAGATGGGGAACTCCATCAGCAGAGTTTACAAGACTCTTAGAGGAGGTCTTAGAAAGACCCGAAGAGTTCTTAGGGGGACGTTTACCCCAAGTAGCAGGACAGATCGCCACCGCTCTAGCATTCAGCAGCCCAAGGCACTGGTCCCCAGCAGAAATAAGCCAGGACAGCACAGCCACTGACAAGGAAGCCGAGGACAGGCTTGCACAGGAGATAGATGAATGGGGACTTACACCCATTCTTGACCACTCTCACTGGTTATTCCCAGCCCCATCAGCCGCCGCACTTGGTATGTGGACAGTCAAAGAAGAAGAGCCAGAAGAACAGCTCTTAGATATTAAAGAGGAACCAATCATTCTCCGGATCCAAAAGAGGGAAAGGTCAGAAGAAGAAGAAGTCAAGCCCCGAAGGAAACAGGCTAGAAGGGTTTATCAAGCGGTCGAAGAAAGACAGTACTGCTGGGCCCTCTTCAGAGAAGGAAGTAGAGAGGAAAGGCCATACCTAAGGCCTTCTTTCAATTTTATCTAGATCATTGAATATATGTTTCTTGTTACCCTCACGATCGTTGTTGGAATCTGCTACATTGCCACTCTCGTTTACCTAGTAGGAGTCTTGCACTGAGTATGCATTGAAAGGAAAGGATTCACTTTCAAACTAGTCTACAAAGACCAAATCTACAAGTTCTCTCTAAGAGAAGATGACGCCCCTCTCAAGGCTCTTTCAGTCTTAGAAACAAGCAATGAGAATACCTGGAAAGGTTGGCCAGATGCAGACTGGGCAGTCCTGATATGGAAGGTTGGGACAACTACAACCCAAACAACACTACCTGGGAAATCAACAAAGAAACCAACGCCGCCCTAGATGCAGCATTTCCCACAGTAATAAGGAGTACAGGACTGGAACAACTGGGACCCTGTACAACAGTCACACTTGGAAGGCCCAGTATCCCATAACAAGTATCACCCTTTTAGTTGTCAGGAACAACTAGAGACCTACATCAGGGACCACACTATCTAGTTCTTACGTCAATGAGGAGATACCGAGGAACAGATCAGGGAACTGTTCAAAATACTAGGCAATAATGCCAATTTACCACCCCTTATGGAAGAAGAAATCGATGCAATCTAGCCATGTCTGACCAACTCAAAAGAATCTTGGAAGACACCAAGATAGATCTTAACACCACCTACTTAAGAAGGACCCTATATGCAGAATTCGCCTCTATCCAATCAGCGCTCAATGGAGCAGACTGAGTATCCGATACAACGGCAAAACTAATTGACCAACTAAGATCGGAAATAGATACCCTCCAACTAAAGGTATCAGACCTCTCCTTCGAAGACGACGGAGAACCCAAGTCCACCAAACCAGGTGTCAGCAGAAGGGTCGAAGTATGCACTGACCCTGGAGAATACAATGGAACCTCCACCAAGTTCAAAGAATGGTGGGCCAAGATCAGGACTTGGTTAGAAATCAATGAGTCTGTTGTACCAAAGCACTCCTACCAGGCAGTAGTAGCAGTGCTCTCCTGCATGAAAGGACTCAAGGCTGGACCTTTTGCTCAAGTCCGCATGAGCTGCGGAAAAACCTATGCATGGGATCAAATAGTCACAGACGTGGAAGCTCTCTTCAGGTACACCAACCAACAAAACTGGGCTAGAATGAAACTCCAAAGCCTGAAACAGGGTGACCAACACATCGATGACTTCCTAATCAAATGGGAAGCCGTTTATTACCAGGCAAACATTGAAGACTCCCAGGCAGTCCAGATCCTGGAAGCAAGTGTGAAATGTTCTATCATAGAACAAATATTCAAGACTGGCCAAAGAACGGCTGAACTAAATAAATACCTCCTGATAGTCTGCACAATTGGAGCAGCACAGAAAGCAGTAGACTTCGTTAGAGGAGGTTGGACCTATACCAAAGAAGGGGGGTCACACCAGGCAAATGAAATCCATGAGGAATACGAGGAAATCAATGCCTTCGGCGGACCCAAGAAATGCTTCAATTGCAGAGGTAACCACCTCATCAGGGAATGCCCCAAGCCAGTACTCCAATGTCCGGACTGCAAATGGGTTGGTGGCAAACACAAAACAACATGCCACAAAGGAGACAGTCAAGATGTTAGAGCCACCACCACATGGCCCCAAGATAGCGAAGAACTGCCTAAACCTATACCCAACAAAGAAGTAAACTGGATGGCAGCAATAAGGGGAATGACCCTAGAAGAAGCTTTCACCTGGTTCAAGGACCATGATCATTTCTCAGGAAAAGCTTAGACCTGCAGAACTTATCCGGGTGCTCCAAGGGTGGAAAAACAGAAAACACCAAAAACAGTAATCGTTTCAGTAACTTATCCATGGATGACATAAGCAACCCTACTCATGATGATATCTATTCGCTGATTGAGGGGACCTCGAACGAACCAAGGCTTGGCTGGAGTGTTATACCAGTGCTTAATTCCTCTAACAAAAATGAAACAAATGACGAAACCCCAGATGACATCTTTGTACGAAGTGTACAACCCAAAGAGGAGATCCTTATGAAAGTCCACATCGCACCCTTCAAAAAAGGATCTAAATTCATAGAAGCAGAAGCACTGCTGGATAGTGGAGCTAACACGACCTTTGTGGACAAAACATGGGCCCTTCAGGCAAACTTGCCCTTGCAGGCCCTATGTCACCCCATATCAGTCTACAATGTAGACGGAACAAAGAATTCCACAGGCAGGATTACCCACTCAACAGAACTAGTTATGGAATACAAAGGACATTGAGAACGCATTACAACCGAAGTAACAGATCTAGGAAAAAACCAAATGATCCTCAGATATACTTGGCTGAAATACCACAACCCTGAAATCGACTGGATCCAAGGAACAGTCCATCTCACACAATGCCCTATACACTGCCATGCGCTACAATCCAAACCAGTGTTCTTACACCTCCAGGAAAAACAAGAACAAGATCTCCAATATCAAATACATGAAATCATAAAAGCAATAGAAATCCAAAAGGAGAAACAGGCAGACCCATGAGAAAAAGTCCCACAACAGTATAAAGAATATCTGTCAGTATTCTCCAAAAAGAAATCCACATGAATGCCCCTGAGGAAACCATGGGATCACACGATAGATATGAAGGACACGTTCAAACCAAAGAAGGAGCATCTAATTCCCTTATTCCCGGTTGAACAAGAAGAAGTCTCCACCCTTATTGACGACCAATTGCAGAAAGGTTACATAAGACCTTCTAAATCCCCCCAAACATCACCTGTGTTCTTCATACCAAAAAAAGACAGACAAAAGTGGATGGTACAGGATTACCGATACCTAAATGAATACATGGTTAAAAACAATTACCCACTTCCCCTGATCTCGTAGCTTGTGGACAAACTCAATGGAGCAAAACTGTTCACTAAAATAGATCTCCGATGGGGATACAACAATGTCTGAATCAAAGAAGGAGACAAATGGAAAGCAGCCTTTGTATGCTATAGAGGGTCCTTCGAACCCCTAGTAATGTTCTTCAGATTATGCAACTCACCTGCCACCTTCCAATCTATGATGAATGAAATCTTCATGGATATGGAAGACATCATAGTTGTCTATATCAACGATATCCTCATATTTACCAAAACAGACAACCAAGAAGAACACGATAAAATTGTAAAAGAAGTTTTGCAGAGATTGAAAGAAAATGACCTCTTCACAAAACCTGAAAAATGCACCTTCTCTGTCAAAGAAGTAGAATTCCTCGGAATGACTGTGAGTACTACTGGCATCACTATGGACAAGGACAAGATGTCCACCATAATAGAATGGCCAGTGCCTCACAATCTCAAAGGAGTCAGGTTGTTCCTCGGACTAGCCAACTTCTATCAATGATTCATAAAAGACTATTCACAAATGGCACATCCCCTAAATGACTTACTAAAGAAGGACACACCATTTGAGTGGAAAGAAGAGCAACAAAGGGCCTTTGACCAACTAAAGGATCGTTTTACCATGGCCCCAGTTCTTGCATTTCCAGATATAGACTGTAAATTCTGCCTAGAAACCGACATCTTGGATTATGCCACAGGTGCAGTAATCTATAGAAAAAGAAAGCAAATGGCACCCAGTAGCATATATGTCGCACTCCATGACTCCGCTGGAACGGAACTATTCTGTTGCAGATAAAGAGATGCTTGCCATCATACAAGCCCTGGAAATGTGGCACCACTATCTAGAAGGAGCAAGGCTACCCTTCGAAATATGGAGTGACCATGCCAATTTGCAATACTTCATGAAATCACAAGACCTGAATCGAAGACAAGCATGATGGGCACAGTACCTATCCCAATTCAGTTACAACTTCCTATACAAACCAGGAAGCACAAACACGAAAGCAGATGCTCTTAGTAGATGAGAAGATCACACAAAGGGGATAAAAAACAACAATAAAGGAATAACCTTACTCCCATTAGAAAATCGCATAAATGCAATAACAAAAATAAATATACCAATAACAAAAACACATGTGGACACCAAAATTCCAGAACAAGGATTGGATGGCACCACAGGCTTCAATCTCATGTCAGTAGAAGAACTAAAAATACCACCAAAGGAAAGAATGCTTATCCCAACAGGGCTCGCCATGAGCATTCTGCAAGGATCCTATGGACGGATCGCACCTAGGAGTGGACTAGCCCTAAAACATGGGATCAATGTAGGAGCAGGAGTGATAGACTCTGATTACTGAGGAGAAGTAAAAGCACTTCTTTTCAATCATGGAAATGAAACTTTCAAAGTCAGGAAAGGAGATCGGATAGCCTAATTAATCATTGAATGCATCCTTACCCCCACTCTGATGGAAGTTTCCTCCCTCGCTACCACAGACCATGGCACCTCAGGATTTGGCTCCACCTGGATAAGAAACACTATAACCATAACAGATGACAGAGATGAAATATCTAAAACCATTAAAAACACGCTCAATCTCCTGTCTGAAACAAAAATCATGGAACTAATAGAAAAACACTCACTCATGTCCCACAGAGGATTCCTATGAAAACATGAGGCTCTCAGAAGAAGCACAAATACGCATGAAAATAGTCACTGTGCATCATGACACACCAATAGCAGGACACGTCAGAGCTGCAAGAACAGTGGAGTTAATCCAGTGTTCCTATTGGTGGCCAAAAATACTTGATGATGTAAAAGAATATGTTTCACACTGCATGAGGTGCACACACATGAAAACAGGAAATCAACTGTCAAGTGGCCTTCTTAGACCCTTGGAAATTCCAGAACAACCCTGGGAAGATATCACAGTGGATTTTACCACGGACCTCCCAGTCTCCAAAGGATTTGACTCAATAATGGTAGTCGTGGACCAATTAACCAAGAAAGTTGAATTTATTCCCATGGTCAAAACCATTAATGCCCTGGGAACAGCAAGGCTTTACCTTGACAACGTGTGGAAGCATCATGGCCTTCCATGCTCTATTGTATCAGACTGCAGACCTCAATTTGCTTCCCAAGTCATGCAGGACATATGTAAGTCCCTGGGAATTAAAGCGAAAATGTCAAACACATATCACCCTCAAACAGATGGACAGACAGAGTGAATGAATCGAGATCTACAACAGTATCTCCGCCTGTTCACTGCAGAGAATCAGAACGATTGAGCAAACTGGTTAGCACTCGCCCAATTCTCATACAATTCAAAGCAGCAATCTTCTACTAAGAAATCCCCATTTGAACTAACTTGAACATACACCCCACGCATGGGATTCAAAAAACACACGTGCATGGCACCTTCCGCTGTGAACTTCATCAGGAATACTAAGGATGCACTTAATAAAGCCAAAAATAACCTTAAAACCACCCAAGAGGCAATGAAAAGAAAAACCGACAAACACCACACCGAAGCCCCATTCTATTCTGTCGGAGATCTAGTTTGGCTAAACACAGAAGATCTATGCCTCACTAGACCCTCAAGGAAACTAACAGAGAAGTGGATTGGACCCTACCCGGTCACCGCTCTCCTTCCTAACACGATTGAACTACACCTCCCCAAAAGCATGTGCGTTTGCAATTGCTTCAACATATCCAAGGTCAAACCCTACAAGGGACCATTGGATGGGCAGCCGGTGGATAAACCCAGACCAATTCATATCACACCTGAATGCGAAGAAGAGTTCAAGGTGGATTACCTAGTGGACTCATGACTCTACCAAAAGCAGTTAGAGTATCTGGTCCACTGGAAAGGTTATGACAAAACAGAATGCACGTGGGAGCCAGCCTCTCACCTCACTCGAGCTAAAGACATAGTTGACCTATTTCATCAGAAAACCCAGGCACCCCTTGGAAATTAAGGGCTGTCTTTAATAGCCTCCGATTCATATGGGAGAATATGGACCCTCCCACCTATCTTCCCCATGAAACACTTTATGCACACCTGGAAGTCATGCTCTAGAAGGGGGGTGGTGTTATGATCCCATTTTTACCCCTATCATATCGTAACATGAAAAGGCACTAAGTCCCTTTTCTCATGCCACAGCCTCAACACCTATGACTCATCCATGAAATAACCTGCACTATCACCACCGGGTAAACTATCACCCAAAGGCTGTGCTTATCTATGCCTCATGGCAAACACATGCCCACCTCATGTTTCTTATCTTGGCTATGCATGCTTCCATTCCATGGCTATGCACTTCTCTTCCATTTGATGCTGCACATTCCTATGCAAAGCTATGCATACCTGTGCCGTGTACAGGATTTATGACTCACCATGATTAGGCATGACTCATATGCTTATTGATCATTTCAAATACATACATAGCCTCTGGAAGGATCATGTAATACTACCATGTATAGTTATAGTATGCACAAACATGTACAAACAGTAGAATAGTATATAAACTCCAAGGCCCCAGCTGGATGCCCTCCAGTCTGGTTCTCTTGGTCTTTTCCCCCAAGCTCTACCACTCAAGCCTAGAAAGCTACTACAGCTTCATAGCTAGTAAGTCAATGCTGTCTAGTGGTGACCTGAACATACCTCACGCTTAGGGTCATTTCACTGCCAATAGGAAGATAGTTTGGAGGTGTGGAATACGTCATGGATGCGCCAAGTGGAGGGGAGTTTCAATATGTAAGAGACAGGAGATAGTACCTAAAGAATTTCAAATGGACCTTCCCTTTTTGGAGCGAGTTTTAACAGGGGTAACAGAGATGAAGATTCTTGTTATCTAGCAACACCTTGTTGCCTACTTTCCAGGGGGTGAATTGAGAGGAGAAGTGTTCTTTCATTAGGCATTGGAAACGAGTATGGGCTTTGAGGGCTTCTCTGCGGACTTTAGATAAGAGAGATAGTTGCGATTCTAGTTCAAGAAGGAAGGTTTTTCCAATGGAAGGGTAGGAGTGGGGTTCATATCTGAGGATGATTGAGAATGGGGTTTGACCAGTAGAGGAGTGTATGGGAGAATGATGGGAGAATTCAGCCATGGAGAGGAGGTCAGCCCATGAGTCTTCTTTCCCATGGCAAAAGATACAGAGATAAGTTTTGAGTTCTTGGTTTACTTGTTCCATTCCTCCATCAGTTTAGGGGTGATAGGTGGACGAGAGAGTGAGGTCATAGTTTAGTAGACAAACCAGTTCTCTGGCAAAAGCAGAAGCAAATTGAGGACCTCGATCCGAAATGCAACGATCATGAAGGCCATAACAAGAGAATACATGAGAGAAAAATAGTGAGGTGACACCCACTGCCATGATGGTTTTGAGGCAAGGAATGAAGATTACCCCCTTCATAAGGCTATGGTCAACCATGACCATGATAGAATCAAAGGACCGGGAGAGAGAGAGGTCAGTGATGAGGTTGATGGAGATTTGTTGGAAGAGACAGGTTGCAGATGAGAAAAGGGGGTAAAGAGGAGGTGCAGAGGGATGAGTGTTGACCTTGTGAGATTGGCAGGTTGCACAACCAAGGACAATTTTGTGCACAAGGGTAGAAAGGCCAGGCTACCAGAAATCACAGGCTACCAGGTTTTGGGTGTGAAGGATGCCACCATGTCTGCCAGCAGGGGATTTATAGAGAGAGAGGACAATGTCACGATACAATGGTTCAGGGATGTAAAGATGATGACGGAAGTATAGTTTCTCATCAGAAAAATCCCAATCTGTTGCGAACTCTGTCTCTTTTCCTCTTTTATCTTATCACCAGTGCTTATCTTATCTTATCTTATCACCCGCATTTATCTTATCTTTCTTGTCACCTGACTTATGCCTAGAGCAAGTCACATGACCATTTAGTCAGCAGGTCTAGACTATGACATCATCAGCTATGTCATCACTTAGTAATGTAGTTTAGGGTAGGTCAGACACAGCATGGTCTG